>JAAXLI020001250.1:189689-225466 GCA_014621495.2 Entosphenus tridentatus | reverse complement strand
GGGGTGGGGGGGGGGGGGGGAAGTTGGATGAGTGGGCATGTTTACTCTTCCCCTCCACCCTCCCCGACATCGTCAACCAATCGCGGCGTTGCTCGGTGTTCGGTGGGGAGAGGATTGCATGAGTGGGCGTGTTTACACCCCACCTCTACCAATGGCGGCCCCGCTTGGCGCTTGGGGGGGGGGAAGTTGGATGATTGGGCGTGTTTACCTTCCACCCACCCTCCCCGACATCCTCAACCAATCGTGGCCCTGCTCGGCGGTCGGTGGGGGGGGTGCATGGGTGGGCTGCATTCCTATGCACGACAGACAAATAATCCCAGGTGGGCAGTGTGGAACCTGTTGTTCCTACCTATAAAACGTTGAGTTTAATAAGGGCACCACGGGGTGACCAGCCCCTCCTCACCCAGCCCCACCCCTCCCTCCCACCCCCCACCCAGCCCCACCCTCCCCACCCAGCCCCTCCCCATGCTCAGGTGCACCCTTGTCCAATACGTATCCATTAAGGAACGCCTCGGTGATGGCCGACGCTGTTTGATTAGGGAGCAGCCAGGCCATCGGCCAGCATGAAAAATATCGATGCTGACTAACTGATATTTATTCCCCCGTGGAGTGGTGGAAAATGGACCAAAGATATCTAGAGCGACCAACTCATTAATGTGGGAGACCTGAATTGATTGCAATGGCGGACAACAGGGCCTGGCTGGGCTTTTCCGCCGTGCACACTGTATGCATCCCTTCAGCAAATCAGCGATATCCTCTGCCATGCCCGGCCAGAAGAAGTGAAGCTGGAGCAGGGCAAGAGTTTTGTGCACACCCAAGTGCAACAGCCGCTCGTGTACTGCCCAAACAACCTCACCCCATAGGGTGGTGGACACAACAATATTGTAACGGTGCAAGCTTCCATCCCAACACATCAACAGCCCATCCCGCAGGACAACAAAGGCTACACAGCAACGAACCCCACCCCCATCCGTTTCCTTCACGCGGCAGCGCAACTTAACCAGGGAGGCGTCCTCAACCTGGAGGCACCCCCACTCCACGAGGGCTAGGCCAAGGGCGTCATCATGCGCCACAGGACCATCAGCTCCATCTGGGGTGTCTACCTCAACCGCCACCGCAAGGGATGGGGTCGAGTCCTCGGTCGGCGCTTTACAGTGCCCCGAGCCAGTAAAACTCGATGGTAATCGCCACAAGGCATTCGCGTTCGTATGCTGGGTGCCTTTCCAATAGGAAACCGTAAAGGAGTAGTCCTGGAGTACCTCCAACAACTCGAAAATTGGCCTGACGGCTGTTCAATAAGCAACGCGTACTAGAGCGCTGCATTGTCGGAGCGCACCATGAAGCGTCTGCCATACAAGTAGGGGCGTTACTGTTGCACGAAAAAAACGATTGCTAGGAGTTCCCGGCGTTTGACACAGTATCGCTGCTCAGCCGGTGACAGCTCTCTGCTGCCATATGCGACAACGCTCTCCACGCCATTGACAACTTGAGACATTACAGCACCAATTCCGGTGTTACTCGTGTCTGTATCAAGGATGAACGGCGAAGGAAAGTCGGGGTAGAGGAGGGGAGGGGCGTTCACCAAGGCATCATGGAGTGCAACAAATGTGGCCTCCTCCTCCTCCCACCAATTAAACTTCTGACCCTTAGCCGTCAAGGCGTGGAGAGATTTGGCGGTGGTAGCGAACAAAGCGACAAAACAGCAGTTATAAAATGCAAATCCTATGAAACTGCGCACCTCCTCTACCGATGTGGGGGTCGGCCAAGTTTGAACACGCGCGGTCTTGTCCGGGTCCATCGCAATTCCCGATTGACTGACGATATGACTGAGATATCGAACTGATTTTTGAAAGAGGTGACATTTTTGTGGCTTAAATTTGAGATTGGCCACACGCATTTTGAGAAAGACAGCACGTAAATGGTCAAGATGTTTTTTTAATGTACGGCTGAAGACAATAATATCGTCTAGGTAAATCAAGCATGAGGCCCATTGGAGGCCAGCTAGGACCTGTTCCATCAATCATTGGAACATAGCCGGCGCAGAGTGGAGCCCCATCGGAAACCGATTAAATTCGAAGAGTCCTTGAGGTGTACGAAATACTGTTTTTGGCTTAGAGGCTTCATTCAGTGGCAACTGCCAAAATCCGGATAGGAGATCAAGTGTAGAGAAGTAATTCGCTCCTGCTAGAGCGTCTAGGGAATCGTCCATCCGAGGGAGAAAATACACGTCCGCCATGGATATCTTGTTAAGTTTCCAGAAGCCAACGCAGAAGTGCAAGTTACCATCATGCTTTTTAACAAGAACTATAGGGTCTCCCCACGGGCTAGTAGACGGTGAGATTATATCTGCAGCTAGAATTTCGTCAACCGCTAGCCAAACGTGCTCCTTCTCCGCAGTGTTCAGCCAGTAGAGATTATGCTGGATGGGAGCGGCGTCACCTTTATCGATATGACGGCATAACAGCGTAGTGCGGACGATATCAAATTTCCCCATACTGAAAACATCCGCGAACTCCCGCAAGAGCGCCCTCAATGCATCCCTCTGGGACTTGGACAAATGTGCACTTTCCGAGCACAGCTCCGATACCTTACGCGGTGGTGCATCCCTCATGAAGAGAGGGTGAGGCATGGGCTAGCACAGTGCCCTTATGGACAACGGACGTGTCTAACCCAGCAATAAGAACCTGAATAAAAGGTTCTTGATGGTTGGACACTAGGATTTGGGCTCTCACTAACGTCAAACCCGGAGTAGCCTTATTGGAAGGCCCTAAGAGGATACCTCCCGCCATCGCCGCCTGATCTAATGGCTTTCGCAAGCACAAGGGCACCACCATTTATGCACCAGGGGGAATCAGTACTGTTTTAGACGCCAGTGCTTGTGTAATAAAGGACTCTTCAGATGGTGTAGGTCTCCGTTATCCTTTATTCGGGTTCCTGTCTTTCTCGCCCCTGCGGCGTCCTCGCTCAGACCCGCACTTCCTCCACCGTGCACTCTGCAGCCACACCGCTGCTCCGCTCCTCAGCCACACCGCTGCTCTGCTCTGCAGCCACACCGCTGCTCCGCTCTGCAGCCACATAGCTGCTCCGTGTGCCCCGCACACTCTGCTAGCTCTTCACACCCGACTAGCTCTCCTCCACTAGCTCGACTCCACTAACTCTATCCCACTAGCTCTGCTGTGCCCCACGTACACCACTGGCCGACGGTGCCATGGCCTCCCACCACGTGGCAAATGGCGCCACCCTCTCGCCACTGCCCAGCGTGGCCTCCCCCTAATTCTACTCCTTCCCAACTCCCAGATCGCTTCCTGTTCTCCCCCTAAATCCTCTCTCTCACGTGACCCTGACTCCTCCTTCTCCTCACGTGACCCAGACTCCGCCCCCTCTTTCCTTGCTCACATTACATGACCCCCCCCCCCCCCCGATGAAAAACCCAGCCGTCTCCGGCTGCAACAGAACAAAATAATGCGAGCAAAATACAACCATCAAGCATCACCAGACAACGGAGATTATAACAACACAACAACAACAAGAATAACAATTAACGAAAGGAAAGGGACTTGGAACGCGTGCGGGTCGCTGGCCCGTCCCAAACGGGGGGCGGCCCCCACACAGACCGCGACCGCGACAGGGTTTTAGGAGCGGCGGGATCGGAACCGCCTGCCACTGTTGGAGGCCTGTCAATTTCAAAGTCCCGTTCCCCAGAGAGACCCGTGGCCGGGGTCTCCCACAATCGCGTTCATGGCGGGGTTGGAGGGGCAGCGGGGTCAAGTGTTCCCGTCGCCGTGGTAGGCACACCCGGAGCTGTATCCGTCTGTGTCACGGCCGGTTCGTCTGTAGAAGGCACGACAGGTGCGCTTGCAGGTTGAACAGGCAAAGTCAGAGGCGCGTCGGATGCGGGGCCACGTAGAGTTTCAAACGAGATGTATGGACGTACCAGCGCCGCGATCCGAACCGAACACGTGCGGACTGCGGACTAGGAACCTCAATAAGTACAACCGGCCCCTGCCAGTGCAGCCAGGCCATGTCGCCCACTCGCCAGGGGGATTCCCCATCCGAGCGCCGAGCGCAACGTTCGTTCCGAGCCTGGGTCTTGGCCGTAGCCAATCGGGCCCCCACCCGTGCCTCTGCCACGCGACGAACAGCATCCTGAATGTACTCGGGGAGAGGCTTAACAGGACCCTTCGCCCCCGTACCCAGCTGCACATCCACCGGCGACACATTCTCGAGGCCGTACATTTAAAAAAAAAGTGAGTACCCCGTCGACGCATGAGGCGTCATCCGGTATGCGGAGAGTACCCCAGGGATATGCAAATCCCAATCAGCCTGCTTTTCGCTAACCGTGTGACATAGCATGGCCGACAGGGTCCGATTAGGCCGTTCCACCATGCCATCCGTTTGCGGGTGGTAGGGAGACGTCTGAACCTTCTTGGTCCCCAGTGCAGCACACACCTCAGCCAATAATTTAGAAGAAAAATTTCGCCCTTGGTCCGTGAGCAACCTTTCCGGCGCCCCTTTGTCCATTACATATCCGAACAGGAACGCGTCCATGATAGACGCCGCCGACTGGTCGGGCAAGGGCCAAGCCATCGCCCAGCAGGAAAGATATTCCACCCGGACCAGCAAAAATGTATTCCCCCGAGTGGACGGCGGGAAGGGCCCCAAATATCCAATGCCACCAACTCGTTAATCCGAGACACCTGTATGGACTGCACTGGCGGCACATATGGGTGTATAGGCGGCTTCCGCCGGGCACATTTGGGACACGCCCGAATGTGCCCGACGACATCAGTCATCATGCCGTGCCAGAAGTAGTCCTACTGCTACGTCAACAAGGTTTTCTGCAACCCGAGATGTAACAAAGTCTCGGAGTGCAGAGTCCGAACCAACTCGTACCGTAACGACGACGGCATCACCAGACGCCAGCGATCGTGCAACCCTTCCCTCCACATCAGCAACCCATCCCAGAGAGCGGCTCCCGGCGTCCCACCGGACAGCGGTCCCCCCGACTCTTTCGCAGCCCGACCCCGCAAGGCCCCCAGCGACTCATCGAGCAATTGCTCGCGAGTCCATACCAACGGGAAGGTTCAAAACCCCATCAGCTGGTCCTGGGCAAACGGGAGCCTCGGGCACCTCGACAGCTGACACAACAGGCCGAGGGGGTTGCGGAACCCGCGTACACCTATTCGAACCCGAAGCGCAAGCGCAAGGGGATCCCTGCGGCAATCTGGAGAGTGCGTCCGCGTTCGCGTGACGCGACCCCTTCCGATACTGAATTTCGAACGAAAATTCCTGCAGGGTTTCCAACCATCGTGCCAATTGGCCAGACGGTTGGTCAACTCTCAGGGCATATTGCAAAGCCGCATGGTCAGTGCGAACAATAAACGTATGGCCGTATAGATACGGCCGATATTGGCAGAGACAATGCACAATAGCCAATAGTTCGCGGCGAGTAACGCAGTAGCGGGTCTCCGCCGGAGACAACACGTGGCTACCGTAAGCTACTATGCGTTCAACGCTGCCCTTGGACTGTGACAAAACGGCCCCAATCCCGGTGTCACTAGCGTCAGTATCCAGAATAAAAGGCCGATCAAAATCTGGATAGTCCAACGTCGGTGCCGTCGCCAAACGATCGCATAGGCCCTCAAACGCCGCTTCCTCCGTCGGTCCCCAGCTGAACCTCTGGCCCTCCGCCGTAAGGAGGTGCAACGGCTTAGCGATCGTGGCAAAGTTCGGAACGAACCTGCGATAATATGAAGCGAACCCAACGAACCGACGTACATGCCCCACTGTGGCCGGAGTCGGCCAGTTATGAATGCACGCCATCTTCTCTGGGTTCGTGGCCACCCCGTCCACACTGACTATGTGGCCCAAATAGCGCACGGATCGTTGCAGCAGGTGACACTTCTTGGGCTTAAATTTCAAATTGGCGGAGCGCATTCTAGCAAACACCACGTCAAATCTCTGCAGATGTTCCTCAAACGTGCGGCTGAAGACGATAACATCTAAATATATCAAACATGTCTCCCACTGCAGACCCGTTAACACAAGCTCCATCAGCTGCTGAAAAGTGGCGGGGGCAGCATTCAAGCCCATGGGAAGACAATTAAACTGAAACAAGCCCTGCGGCGTACGGAAAGCCGTCTTTTCCCTCGAGGACTCGTCCAGGGGAAGCTGCCAGAATCCCGACGAGAGGTCAAGCGTAGAAAAATTTTTTGCCCCAGACAAGGCATCGAGGGAATCATCCATACGCGGCAGGGGGTACGCGTCTGCAACCGACACTTTATTCAATTTGCGAAAATCGACACAAAATCGCAATTTCCCATCCTTTTTTTTTACAAGGACCACCGGCGCGCCCCACGGACTGTTGGACGGGGAAATAATGTCAGCAGCCACCATATCCTCCACTGCACCGCGAACATGACCCCGCTCCGTCGGACTCAACCGATGCGGGTTCATCTGAATCGGAGCGGCATTCCCCATATCAATATGGTGGGAGAGCAAGGAGGTGCGTCCCAAGTCGAAATCGTCCGAACTAAAAACGTCGGAATACCTTTCCAACAGCGCGCGAAGCGCGGACCGTTGGTCCCCAGTCAAAGACGCATTTTCCCGGCACAACTCGGCAATCCACCGATCATCCTGCGTCGTGGAGGCCGAGACCCCCCCTACAAGGCCCCGGCAGCCCCGATCGTCATGGGCCGTGAAAGCCGTCGTAGCATGAGCCAAAACCGTTCCGGCCGGTACAATAACATTGTAATAAAGGACTCTCAGGCGATGTTGTTCTCCGTGTCCTTTATTTGGGTTCTTGCCCGCACCCCACGATGTCTCCGCTCGGACCCGCACCTTCTCCGCCTCGTGCCTCCGCACGTCGTCTGAGTCCTCTGCTCTCTCTCTCTCTCTCCGCAGCCACCCTGCTGCTCCGTGTGACTCCGCACACTCAGCAGCCACTCTGCTGCTCCGTGTGCTCCCGCACACTCTGCAGACACCCCCGCTGCCCCACGAACACCGCTGGCCGACGGTGCCGTGACTCCAGCCTCGTGGCAATCGCGCCACTCCTCGCCAGCACTCCGCGTGGCCTCTCCCTTCTTTATCCTGTCTCCACTCCCGATCCTCTTCCGGTTCTCTCTATATCTTCCCCCTCACGTAACCCTGACTCCTCCTCCTCCTCACGTGACCCTGACTCCGCCCACACTCACGTGACCCTGTCCTTGCTCGCATTACAACATTATCCGCGCTCCCATTCAACACTTGTAAAAACGGAGGCTGACCCGACCGGACAATCATCTCTGCCCCGACCAGCGTCGAGCCACCCGTTATAGCCATGGACGGCGATAACAACACACCCACCGCTCCCTCAATCCCAGGCACTGGTTTCCGATACCGCAATGGAATAAGCATCTGCGAACCAGGTGGAATATCAACAGATACCTCGGACAGTGCCTGTACCTGGCGGACAGGAGCAGACTGGCCCCAGGGCGATGGCAAGAATTAAATTTTCCTACCCCTCGGTAATTCAATACAATTGTGATCCACCCTTATTTGAATGGGCATCTTCGCTAGGAAATCGGTCCCCAACAAACAGGGCACCGCGAGGGACCTGGAAATCAACACGGTCCCTGAAGCCGACACACCCCCAACTGATATGCTGGCGTCCACCTGGCCCACAATGCCCATACTTCCCCCATTCGCCGCTATGCAAGAGTCATAAACCGGTCGCACCCGCCCCGGCGGAATGGCTAGGAGATGGAAAATCACGTCGGAGATAATAGTCGTGGACGCACCTGAGTCCACCAAAATGCGCACGTCGACCCCTTGGATCGAACCCGGCACAGTGGACGACCCAGTAGCGGCCGCCACCACCCTCCGTGCCAATTTCCGCCACTGCGTCAGCGAGCGACTCGGGTCAATCACCGCCCCCCCCCCGTTAGTAATGGCACACGGACCGCGCAGTGATGGTGATGCATGAGATGACAGGCCTTGCCAGATGTCTGATGTATACCGACTTGCCTGTCGTGGATGGTCCTGCCGCGTCGCGTCCGTGGCCGAGGCCTCCTGCTGGGGCGGCTGCCGAATGCGAGCCCAGCATTCTCTGGCGAAGTGGCCCTTACGGCCGCAGCGGAAACACGCCAAGTCGGCTCGCCGTGCAGCACCCCCTCTGTCTTGACGCTCCCGTGCCGGCGGCCCGAAGCGCAACCCCGCTCCCCCTCGAGCAGGCCACTGGGTGGATGCCGCCGTCAGCTCCCCAGGACCCCTGTCATCTCGAACGTAGACAGCCTTCTTCGGGTCCCACCCTGTTGCACTGCCTTCGACGGTGGGGCCTCCCATCCAAGCCATCACCTGTTTCCACCGTCGAAGGTTAAATTGGGCATCCAAGCACTTAGCCGCCGCCCGGGACGTTAACTTATCGTGGCCGCACACCGGCATGGGGATGCCCAAGTCCCTGGATAACTCCAACATTTTGCCCAATATCAGGGGTTTCAGCAAGTCGGGCTCCGTCTCCAGATACGCGGCCATAGCTAGCTCCATCACGGCACCCCAGAATGCCACTGGCGATTTTTCAGGTGCCCGTTGCCGCTGCACGAACCTGCGATGAGCATCGTCCGGGGGCTCATACGCCTCCGCCATTTCTTCAAACACCCCCTGTAGCGTCCTCTTCTTTTCGGCCTTGATGGAGCGGAA
Organism: Entosphenus tridentatus; assembly: GCA_014621495.2. Lineage (NCBI taxonomy): Eukaryota > Metazoa > Chordata > Hyperoartia > Petromyzontiformes > Petromyzontidae > Entosphenus > Entosphenus tridentatus. The sequence continues at coordinate 216,790 of JAAXLI020001250.1, read as the reverse complement.
GAACTTGACGGACTCGTCGTCAAGAAGCGTTGGCAAGATCTCCAAGGCTTCCGCATCCGTCCATTTTGCGGATCGTACTGCTGCTTGAAAACGGCAGGCGAATGCGCTCCAATCTCCGCTGATGGAGAACTCTTTCACAGTCGTTAGACGATGGCTGCGGGTCCCCGCTCCGCCGTCTTCCGTCGATGGTGATCCGTGCGGCAGCGACAAGATGGCGTCACTCTGCAACGTGTTCAAAATGGCGACTCCCCGCAGTGGAGGCAGCAAGATGGCGGCTTCCCACCGTTCCTCCCCAGCCACGCCCAAGATGGCGGTTTCGTGCCGCGTGTTGGAGAGGGCTGAAAGCGTCGGCAAGGCCCCAGTCGGATGGTCCCCGCTTGGCCTCCCTGGACTTGTCGTGGGCGTCATCAGGGTGCATAACTGCGTTAAAACAGCCATAAGCGACTCAAGTTGGGCCGCCACGTGTCGCCATCCTTCCTCGGCGTCCACCAACGTGGACGGACCTGCTGAGCCGGTAGCATCCTGCACTCCCCGGCACATCGCCCGTCCCTGCGTCACCTCCTCCTTCCATTGTCGGTAGCGCCACCACTGCAGAAGATGGTGCAGGTATATTCTTTCTTCTGAGCTGTTTCGACATGCCATTTAACTTCCGACACCAATGTAATAAAGGACTCTTCAGACGGTGTAAGTCTCCGTTGTCCTTTATTCGGGTTCCTGTCTTTCTCGCCCTGCGGCGTCCTCGCTCAGACCCACACCTCCTCCACCGTGCACTCTGCAGCCACACCGCTGCTAAGCTCTGCAGCCACACCGCTGCTCTGCTCTGCAGCCACACTGCTGCTCCGCTCTGCAGCCACACCGCTGCTCCGTGTGCCCCGCACACTCTGCTAGCTCTTCACACCTGGCTAGCTTCCCACACTCCACTAGCTCTCCTCCACTAGCTCGACTCCACTAACTCTATCCCACTAACTCTGCTGTGCCCCATGTACACCGCTGGCCGACGGTGCCGTGGCCTCCCACCACGTGGCAAATGGCGCCACCCTCTCGCCACTGCCCAGCGTGGCTTCCCCCTATTTCCACTCCTTCCCAACTCCCAGATCGCTTCCGGTTCTCCCCCTAAATCCTCTCTCTCACGTGACCCTGACTCCTCCTTCTCCTCACACGACCCAGACTCCGCCCCCTTTTTCCTTGCTCGCATTACACTTGCAAGGTGGTGTTGGCCGTACACAACTGAGTGAGAGAGGGTAAAAATGCCATACGACGGCCCGATGGCAACTCAATGCACTCTTGGTCAATTAGGATTTTTACAGGCATTTTACCCAAAAAATCAGTCCCGAGCAAGCATGGAACAGCAAGGGGCCAGCTCAGACCACTGACCCGGTCGAAGCGGCCAGGCAGCCCGATCACAATCCGAACTCCCCCTCACGGACGCACGACACAAACGAGAACTGGCGACATGGGTAGAGTGAGGTGGATTTGGGGGGTGAGTGTGTGATGTGTCACGACTCGCCTTATGGTATAGTGTAGGGGAGGACGGTCGGGCAAGTGATGGCGGTGGTCCGGAGAGGCATCATCGCAGCACAAGGCAACCTGACAAGATGTGTCCTGGCAGGCCGCCGTTGTAATACGTGGCGATGCCGCTCCCCGGATGAGGGAATGTCTTCCCTCGGCATTGTAGGTCGTCCCGTCGCACCCTGCTGTCACTCCGCCAACCTCCGCCTTGGGTCGATGCCCAGGCTTGGACGGGCTCCATACTTTCAGGTGCATCCGGCGTCTCACCAGGCACAGTACACGCCGCCAGCCCCTTGTCACGTTGCAGGAGCAGGTGTGCCTGGTTGCATGTAGCAACCTTTAGGGAGCACAGATCGGTGTCATCAATGTCCTGGACGACGATGTGGAGGTCCCTCGCAAGCACAAAAAACTTCCCTAGGACCAGGGAATCAAGTCCCTCCTGGTGCATCTTTGGGAAGGCAGCGTATGGTGGGCAGGGCTCTCAGCACCTCCGCCTCCATCCAACCAGCCAAGTCCTGGTTTGTGATGAATTTTCGAGTGAAAGACACCCAGTCGCCTCAGCAGAATTAAATTATTTGATGAAGGGTTGCTGCCGAGATGGAAGTGCGACAGGCGTTGGCGGGCTCTTCGCCCCGCTCCGGATCCAAAATGGTGGGCTGCGCCTCCGCCGGTTAAATTTGGTGGGAAACGGTGGCGGCGACTTGAATCGTCCCGCGTGTTTCCACCAGTCTCGTCACTCCCATGGGCTGCTGGTGGTGAATGTCCATGATGACTGCCGCTGCTGCTAGGAGGAGCTCCGATAGCCGGGAGAGCGCCTTGTCGAGGTCGCAACCCAGCGGCGGTAAGTCGTTGTTTGGCCACTTCTGACACCAGTTGTAGGGGGCTCAAACAGAGACTCAGACATACTCTTGGAGGCAACACGTTTATTCACATTAACATGCAATACAAATGGGTAACTGCCCCTTCATCAGATAATATGTTATAGTGGTGGTCCACCAGGCTATCTACACTATCACACGAAACTAGCTACAGCGGACCGAACCCCAGCTCGGGTCCGAGTCCTCGTGCTGGAGACTCTGCAGAACATGGAATGTGGACTTGGACGTGGAGTCTTCAGGATGACAACAGCAGCTGGTGCTGCTCAGGGCTCCGGCTTATAACCTGTGTGGCGGGGCTCACTCCTCCCCTAGCCACGCCCACCTTCTCCAAACCTCGAGAAGGCTCTTCACCTCACCCCAGCCCCCCTTTGGGGGTTCCCCGGTCAATACCTCTGGTCACGTGTCCTCCTGGGTCAACCAGAGTGCCATGGCCCCCCCTTGAATCCCCATTCCATGCCCGGCACCCTCGCACTCCATCCTCCAGGGGTTGCCACAGCACACAGCACATGGTGCCAGTTGTCGCTGTCAATCAGCGCTCACTGAGCCCCGTTTAGGGCCGGTACTGCATCCATATCCCGGTATTGTTAACGATGACATTGCATCACACACCGTGTCACTCACGGCCAAGCTTCACACAGTGATATCCCATGATATCACTACATATGCGCAGACTTTAGTGGAAAACGATCAGAAACCATTTATCCAGGTTTTGAACGTCGGTTCGGTAATGTACAGTTTTTGCTCATGCGTCAACCGCATGTCGCGAGGGGGAAAATGGTGAGACCGTGGGAGTTGCAGCGGCTGTGGGGCAGAGTGAGGAATGTGATGAATCATGGCTTGACGCGCTCTGCCCCGAGAGCAAGGATTTATTGGATGCGCAGAAGCTTCAGTTTCGTGCACTTTTAAAGGAGTTCTCCGATGTTTCCAGAAAAACAAAATTCGATATTGGCTGCACGCCTCTGTTACACCACTACATCAATATGGGAGACTCTGCCCCCATTTGCCAAAACCCATATAGATTGCGTCCCAAGGAGAAGGACCATGTGCGCCACGTGCTTGACGAGATGTTGGCCGCTGACATAATTTCCCCGTCAAACAGTCCGTGGGGGGCACCGATTGAGGTTTTGCGTCGATTTCCGCAAAGTCTCCATGGCTGATGCGTACCCGCTCCCACGGATGGATGACTCGTTGGATGCTTTGTCGGGGGCACGGTTCTTCTCCACACTTGTTTTGCTGTCAGGGTTTTGGCAGTTGTCCTTGGATGACAGCTCTAGGCCAAAAACTACATTCTGCACACCCCAAGGGTTGTTTGAGTTTAACCGGCTTCCGATGGGACTTCACTCAACCCCTGCCATATTCCAGAGGCTGATGGAATTGGTGTTGGCAGGCCTACAATGGGACGCGTATTTAATTTACCTTGACGACGTCATTGTTTTCGGACGTACGTTCGAGGAACACCTGCGGAGGTTGCAGGCGGTTTTCCTCAAAATGCGGACTGCTAAACTGAAATTTAAACCACAAAAATGCCATCTGTTACGATGGTTGGTCTGGTACCCAGGCCACATCGTCAGCGAAGCCGGGATATCGACAGACCCTGATGAAACTGTGTGCATGCGCACATGGCCAACCCCCAAGTCGGTGGGTGAAGTACGTAATTTGTTGGGTTCGCCTCTTATTATTGACGTTTTGTCCCTGGGTTCGCCATGATCGCTGAACTTCTCTATGTCCTCACGGCTAAGGGACATAAATTTCGGTGGGGAGAGGAGGCTGTGTTTGCCACACTGCAAGATGGCCTGGGCAACGGACCTTTCCTTCGGTACCCCAATTTTTTTTTGCCCTTCATCCTTGATACCGACTCCAGTAACACTGGTATTGGCGCCTTGTTATTGCAGGTTGTAAACAGAGTGGAGCGTGTGGTTGTGTATGGGAGTAGAGTGCTTTCTCCGGTGGAGCAGCACTACTGCATGACGCGCCGTGAGTTGCTGGCGATTGTTTACTTCACCTAGCAGTACCGTCCGTATCTCTATGGAAGGAAGTTTGAGGTGCACTCAGGCCACGCTGCGCTCCAGTATGCGCTGCGCGTCGGACAGCCGTCCGGTCAGCTCTCCCGTTGGCTAGAAGTCCTTCAGGACTACTCGTTTGTAGTCTCCTACAGAAAGGGTGTTCGCCATGTAAAAGCTGATGCACTGTCACGACCTCCACCCAGTGATCAGTGTGCGTGCATTTTGAGTGCGGGACGATGCAAGCCCGCTGATACAGCACCGCCTCGAACTGTTGTTGCTGCAGCTGACGTTGCACACACAGGCGTGGCTGACATCAACGCCGAGTGGGGGCGAATCCAGGTGGATGATTCCTCTTTATTTAAAATAAGACGCCGTGCTAAGGACTCCGAGGATGGCGGGAGCCGACGACCTTTGTCCACGGTGATCCTTAGAGGGGGTCTATATGAGATGGGATGGGGAATTGCAAAAGTACAATGTCGTTGATGCCACTGTTTTGCGTGGCAAATTGATATGGGCGACGCATGAACGTGTGATGCATCTTGGTGTCCAAAAGACCTTGTCTACTCTCCACCTTAACTTTTTCTGGCCCAGCATGGCAGAAGATGTTCATAATGTTTTAAAGGGATGCATGGAATGCGCTTGTCGGAAACCTCTGCCAAAAACGGCTTGCCCCCCTCTAAAATCGATCAGCATGTCCCGTGTCAATGAGCTTGTGGTGTTTGACATGATCGGTCCATTTCCCACCACTCCGCGGGGAAATAAATATCTGTTGGTGGGTGTGGAGTACCTTTCGTGGTGGCTGATGGGCTGGCTGGTGCCAGACCAGTTGGCTGCGACGATTTTCGGCGAGCGCATTCAGTACATCCCCTCAACACATTTTGCACATCTCCTGCCAGGCCAGAAAAAGTTGAGACGAAGAGTGGACAAGGTCTTTTGGACCCCGAGATGTATCAACCGTTCGTGTGTCGCCCAGATAAATTTTCCTCACAAAATGGTGGGAACGATCACATTGTATTTTTGCAGTTTCCTGTCCCATTTCATCAGTAGGCCCTCCCAGAGGATCACCGTGGATAAGACTCACCGGTTCCCGCCATCCTCGGAATCCTTAACGGCGTCTGATCGGGAGTAGAGTGGCGTCCTCCACTTGCAGCGTGTGATCTCGCATATCAGCCGTGTCTGTGTGTGCAGCATACGCTGCAGCAATGACAGACTGGGGCGGTACTGTATCAGCAGGCTTGCATCATCCCGAACCCGAAATGCATGCGCACTGGTCACTCGGTGGCAATCGTGACAGTGCCTCGGCGTTTATGTGCCGAACGTCCTTCCTATGGTAAGCTACAAACACGTACTCTTAGGTTTTTTCGGTAAAGTCACGTAGGTAAAAATAATAAAAATAAAATAATAATAATAAATGAAAATAAATCAATTAAATCACGACGTTTCGGATGCAACACAAGTCTCCGTCTTCAGGTGGGACCGTCCCACTTGATACAGTAAATTTAGCTGTGACGGTCCCACCTAAAGACGGAGACTTGTGTTGCCTCCGAAACGTCGTGATTTAATTGATTTATTTTTATTTATGATTATTTTATTTATATTATTTTTACCTACGTGACTTTACCGAAAAAACCTAAGAGTATGAATCCTTGCAGTCACGAAAGCTTCAAATCTAGAATTACAAACACGTTGTCCTGAAGGACTTCAAGCCAACGGGAAAGCTGACCTGACGGCTGTTCAACACGCAGCGCGTACTGCAGAGCCGCGTGATCGGAGCGCACCTCAAACTTGCATCCATAGAGGTAGGGACAGTATTGCTGGACGAAGTAAACTATCACCAGCAACTCCCGGTGCATAACGCAGTAGCGCTGCTCTGCCGGAGACAGGACCCTGTTCCAGTACACAACCACACGCTCGACTCCTTCTATCACCTGCGATAATACAGCCCCAATACCCGTGTTGCTGGTGTCTGTGTCGAGGATGACAGAGAAAAATCGGGGTACCACAGGGGAGGCGTGTTGACCTGGTCGTTTCACAGCGCGGTAAATGCAGCCTCGTCCTCCTCCCTCCACCGAAATTTCATCCTTCGGCCGTGAGAACATGCTCTGACTGCTAAACTGAAAAGTTTAGATGAAGGTAGGAAGAGGAGGAAGAAGCTGCATTTGAGTCAGTTATCAGAGGCGCACGAAGCAGCTATAGAAAACTCTGCTAAGATGCAGGCAGTTAATGAAAAGAACGCGGGGCAGCGTGAGCACGTGCTTCCATAGAAAATTGGGGACAGGGCTTGGTTACACTGCCCACAGGTACCGCCGGATACGTCCCCTAAATTACATCGGCCATGGCAAGGTCCCGTTAACGTGATGGAAATTAAAAGGCCTCAGTGAGTGCGGATACAGACTGGGCGGCGCCGTTGGATTGTTCACCTGTTGTGCCTGACGCCTTATATTCATTCCCAGTTAGACAGCTCATCCCCAAGTCCTGTACGGCCGGTGTCTGTGTGTCTGACGAGCCGGGGCAAGTCAGCCACAAAAGTCATGCCTCAGGACAGTTGCATTGTGCCGCCCACAGGGTCCAAGCCACTGAAGTCCGGAAAGTCACATGAAGCCGCAATGGGCAACAGACCGCCGGCCGGAGCCCGGTAAATATTTTCCGCTGAGTCCAGGGATGAGCCAAAACCTTCAATGTCTTTGTACAAACCTCCAGAGTCCCAAGAGGTGTAAGATCCCGCCCAGAGTGGGGGACGGGCGTCAAGAACCCGGTCCAAATGTCGAAATTACCGATGATGGATCTCCCGTTTTGTCACGTACACTTATGAGGGAAATGTGTGTCGGGGTTTGCATTGCGTTGCTGATGGTTGTTACCCACCGGGAGGGTTTAAGCCACTCATGGTACACAATTGTGTTTTTATCGGATGGGACAGCTTATGCCGCTCATCCGTATTTGTGCGCATCGGGATCGCGGTCGTCGGATGTTGGGTGATCTGTTTAATTTCTTTCTTCTTCTCCTCTTCCTTTGATTCCTGCGAATTGTGTTCTGCCCTAACCACTTTGTTAATTGTTGATATCAGCCAGGACGGCTATATTTTAAAGAAAGGGGGGGGGGGGTGATGTAGAGTGGTGTGCTGACTAGCGGCCCTAGGGGGTAATTACGTGTGTGTAAACAGTATGGGCAACACGGTAAGACAGATATACGGGAACGACCAGAAGGGGAGATAACTGGGCCAATGGTCAGCATGGGGAAACATCTGGGGACTTCCGGAACCCACTGGAGAGTTTTAGAAAGGGAGCGTGGCCAGGGTGGAGCCACGGTCATGCTGGGAGCATAAAAGGGAGTGGGAACGGGATTTGGGGTGCAGGGGGAATCAGGATCGTCTTCGCTGTTGTCTTCATCGCCGCCGTCATTACTGTCGTCTTTGCCACCGCTGTGTCGATATCGCTCGCTTGTAATCAGCCAGCTATCTAGCAGTAGGCATCATTGTCGCTAGACAGGCAGCGCTATACAAGTGCTACCGAGTTGTAGTCGTGTGAGTGCAAGAAATAAAAGAAGTTCCTACAGTCAATGTTTCCAGAGTCGTTACATTACAAAAGGACTGCTGAGCCAACATGTACTCGTTAGTACACTGTCTTCCAGACTCGTCAAGGAAGAAATCTCCTTTAAACTAGGGGCACTTGTTCCATTTTTTTAAAAATAATTTGACTTGAAATTGTATCCTGAAAATCACGCGGTACACAACAGCAGATGCTCCCCCTTTCGGCCTTCCCTGGCCATCAGTGACAAGGTAGAGATGCGGCCAAGTAGGTGGGGCTAGGTGGCATAACAGGCAGGACATCTTGCTGCTACACTTCAGGTTTTTTTTAGATGAAGTTTGTTGTCCTCCCGCACCTCCAATTAGCGCAATTGGCTACTTGTGGTGCGAAAGAAGTTCAGCATACATTCAAAGTTGGGAGAAAATGGCAGGATTATTACGACGTGAGAGCAGGCAGAGAGAACACAGAAGTGAAAGAAAAATAAGTAATAATATGGAACGCTAGAGAAATCATGAGATTCTGAGCCTTGTCAAATTCAAGAATTTCAAGTGGGTTGGAGGACATGCATGTGCGTGTGGTTATTTGGCGAATATAATGAAGTTTCCATTTTATGAAAACCAACTGACGGCTCTCCCCAAGGGGGTATTCGACAAACTTCCCCAGCTGACTCGCCTAGATCTTCAAAACAACCAGCTAAGTGCCCTTCGAGATGGAGTGTTTGACCAGCTCGTGAATCTGAAGGAGTTGTTGCTGTACAACAACCAGCTGACAGCTTTCACCACAGGGGTGTTCAACAGCCAGCCCCAGCTCACTGCTCTGAGTCGGAGCACAAAGTGGCTGACAGCTATTACCGAGGGGGCGTTCAGTCACCCTGTGAATTTGAGTGAGTTTCCGATGGCTTAAACCTCCGACTCTGTAGCCACTACCAACTTCCAGTGCATCTTGGGGAGAGCCGTGCAACTGGTTTCCGTCCAGATCAAAGATCTCTGTGTTGCCAGGGATCTTGACTGGAACCGAGCCCAGACGACTGTTTTCACAGTTCACCACCTGCTCAGAGACTGTCGAGTAGTGTGTACCATGGAAACATCTACAGACGCCTCCTTCTCCACAGGCGGGTTTCCCGGCATTGACTCCAACCCAGAGCCACGAGATTAGAGGTGGAGACATGATAACAGGCATCATCATCATAATAACAGCATGGCTATCATAATTATCATCTATCCATCATCATTCTATTGATAATCAGAACCAACATGATGCCCATCTAAGTGATAGGTAACTATCTAAGTGAGAATGACATTATTTGTAGCATTTGTCATACACAAATGACTAAAATACCTCGTAAAATAATAATTATGAAACAAAAAAATGTCTACATTTTATTGGGAACATGTAGACAACACGACAGCCTCTTCAGCCGCCTCAATGTCAGCTAAATGCAAAGATAACCTGATTTCCAAGTTCAACCTCCTTTCCAAGACGAAGCCAGATCCACATGATAAAAAGTTAGACGGTGACAAGATTGTTATCAATCAGAATAACAGTCCAATTTCCGACAGCCTAAAATTGGTTCTAGCTAACGGGTTGAATTTCGCAGTCACCCCTAAACACATCCCAGTTGATGATATAATTGCCGAGGTCGATGTAGCCCTTAAGGTTTTGAGACACATTCCTGTAGACGTGGCAAGATCGGAAATCCCTGCAATCCTCAAAAACGCTAAGACACCTATAAGCAACATCAGTAAGGATGAGCGCTTTAAGCTTTCTCAATTAAAAAAGAGAGATGACAGTCATTCTCTCAGCTGACAAGGGAAATGCCACTGTCATCATGGACAAAACTACATACATTAACAAAATTCAGGACCTACTTAATGATGGTAGCTATACCAAAATCAGTAAAGATCCCACCAACCGCCTGGTAATGAAAACCAACAATATCATCACTGATTCGACATCTTTAATCGAACCAACCAAGCGCTTTTCTTTAAAACCCTCTGCTGCTAGACCACCCAGATTGTATGGCTTACCAAAAATCCATAAAGAAGGTACACCACTTTGTCTTATCGTCTCCACCATAGACTCACCCACCTACAAACTGTCCCGATTTATGTCAGAGACCTTACAACCATTCACTGGTAAGACCACCTCAGCTGTACTTAACTCAGCTCACTTGGTATCGTTAATTAAGGACATCTCACTATCTCCAGGTGATTTGCTCGTCAGTTTCGATGTAGTATCTTTGTATACCAAAGTTCCTGTGCCTGATACCATTGCATTCATTGAAGATTTGGTCCAACAAGGACTGAATTCTGATGTACCGTCCCTGGTTAGATACTGTCTCACCAACACTTACTTAACCTGGAATGGAACATTCTACAAACAAATTAAAGGTACCCCAATGGGTTCTCCCTTATCTCCAGTTGTAGCCAATGTTTTCATGGAAAATTTTGAGACAGATGCCATCCAGGCATCCACCCTACGTCCGTCCTTGTGGAAGAGGTACGTAGATGACACGTTCGTCATCTGGCCACATGGCCTACCAGTTCTGGGCCAATTCCTCAATCACATCACTTCCATACACCCAGCCATCAAATTCACCATGGAGGTGGAAAAGGATGACAAGTTACCATTCTTTGATGTTTTAATCGAAAAGAGACCAGATGGCTCAATGGGACACTGTCTACAGGAAAGCCACCCATACAGATGCCTACATAAGACCTGACTCCCACCACCATCCATTACAGAATAATTACCTCATCAAACTCTACACCATAGAGCTCAATGTATTTCCGACCATCACCACCTAGCCAGTGAACTGGAACACGTACACCAAGCCCTCAAGATGAATGGATATGCAGACTACACAAAACCATCTGAGGATCCAATCAAAACCAACACGTTGCCATACATAGCAGGGATCACCAAAAATATTTCCTAAATCATTAGCAAACACACGATCCAGGTTCGATTTAACACAGTACATACAATTCATGATCTGATCCCATCTGTGAAGGATGTGATCCCTGACATGCAATACCCCAGCATTTACAAACTAAGCTGTGACTGCGGCAGTAGTTACATTGGGGAAACTAAGCGACATGTCTAGGACCGTGTTCGTGAACATAAGACAGATCTGACACACGGTAGGACCAATACCTCAGCCGTGGCTGATCATTGTTTCAATACGGTGGGCTTGCGCGATAATATTTTTTTCCGAGACCAAGGTACTCTGCAAACCTTCGGGCTACCTTCAAAGATTTGTCCATGAAGCCATCCAGATTTATAAACACAGAGACAATTTCAACCGAGAAGATGGGTATAAGCTGAGAAATCATTGGAAGGACGTTATTAACCAAGCAAAGTCGTAACTTGCTGTGGTGCTTGCATTCTTCCCTGCCGTTTGGCTGTTATCTCCAACTCTCTGAGTTGCATTGCCTGTTGGGTGCCTCTGCATTAACGGGCTGGGGTCTCACTAGCATGGCACCTCTGCTTCCTTAGCCTCGATGTATCGATGGTCCTGGCTGTGTGATGGGCTTTGTGTCTCACTGACGCGACCACGGTTACGGTTCTTCACTTGCGTGGACGCGCTTGCCTCACAGCGCAGTTGGCAGCGCCGCAGCTTGTGTTACACATAAACATGACATTAATTTCCTAATCCCCCAAATCTCCCTGCCTAATCTCTCCCATCAACATAGTGTTAATCTCCCATTAACACTGCTTGTGGTGTGCATATTCTACGATACTCTTATGCGGCGACGGAAGTTCATTGCATGCTAATCTCTCTCTCCCTAATCTCCCCCATTAACACAATTGACCTGCTTGCGTCCGGGGATGAAATTCAATTCCTTTCTAGCTCAGACCCCCCTTGCTTGCCCATCGCCACATAAATAACCTCTTGTTGTAACATAATTTGGAGCTTTCGTGACTGCAGGAATTACTCTTTGGTTCTTTCGGTAAAGTCACGTATAAAGAGAAAATAAATAATAATAATTTAATTTATTCTTTTATCTTTATACGTGACTTTACTCTTTGGTTCTTTCGGTAAAGTCACGTATAAAGAGAAAATAATTAATAATCATTTAATATCTTATTTTATCTTTATACGTGACTTTACCGAAAGAACCAAAGAGTAACCTATTATTCTAACAGCTCTCTCGCTGGTTCATCAGTTCCACTTCTGGATTATATTTTTCCGCCTGAGGAAGACCGCTTGTGTTTCGATCGAAACGTCATGATTATTATTTATTTATTATTTTATTTTCTCTACCTACGTGATTTTACCAAAAGAACCAAAGAGTATGGAGATGATGTATGTTTTATCCCATAACACTGATTCCTTAACATCTCCAATAAATGGTTCTTAATATATATTCTAAAATCCCTGTGAATAACCTTGGTTGAAAAGAATCACCTTCTCCGATTCGCCTGTCAATGTGCATGTTGCTCCTTTCTCCCCCATCCAATTTGAGTGTGGCTGTTCCGTTTTCGTGTGTCGATTTTATTATTTCTAAACGTGTTTCATGAGGGCATCGCTATGCGAGAGCTCGGATGACTGCATCAATGTATACAGAATCGAAAAAACGTTCGTAAATCAATAAAGTCCATCCGCAATGATAATTCACATGCATTAGTCTGTATCCTGGAGTTTGATAAATAGTGGTTCAGCATGTCAGCTAGCAGTGAATTAGTTTGAACAGCTGCAGGTTGGATCTACAGTTTGGGGGAACTCCACGGTGCATCTTGAGAGCAGGACTCAAGTGGATATTACAGTGTAGTAGTTACAGTGTTAAACCTGCTTTTAAGAGGGCGTTGCTCTTCTGTACCATATTTGTTTTAACTTAATTTTCTACATTTGCCTGTTGTAAGCAAAACTTCCTCAAACACACTTTCTCTACACAAGAATCGTCTTTCAAAGGGTGGTCCTTATGCAGCAATAGATTTACAAAAAGCTGAATATTAAGTCATTAATCTGAGTGTTAATGACTTTGGACTCAGACTCTATTATCACTGTCAACGCCCAGTGCCTTTTTTGGAGAGCCGCACAGCTGGTTTCCCTCCAGATCCAAAAACTTTGTAGTGGAAGGGATCCCGTCTGGCACCGAACCCAGACCTTCATTTATAGCCTAAAGTCGTGGTAGCATCTACGGACGCCCCCTTCACCACATGCGGGGGTCCCGGCTTGGGCTCCAATCTTGAGCCACGAGGTCAGTGTTAACTTAAAGAATGCAAATAACAGAACAAACCAGTAACATGTTTTAGTGCCAGCGAAATCATGCCAATCAGGTGAATCAGTCACCTTCGCATTCACCAGGACCTCACTAACGTCCCTCGTCATCGCTAGATGTCACGCCAAGCCCTTTTGGACCCATCCACTGAAACTTCAACAAAGCGAGTTCAACACTGATAAAGCCTGGAGAGCCGAATGGAGTTCAAATAACTCACAAACACCACCTTGTTGTGAAAGACCCAACGGAAGAGATCTCCGGGTTTGATGTTTCACGAAGCTGCTCATGGTCCACCCTAAACTGCCTCATCCACTGCCCAAACCAAGACAGTAGATGGAGATACCTGATGCACAAATGGAAAATTAAAAACTCTCCAGTAGTGTGCGACGGTGGCCATCCAGAACAGACCGTACAACGTATAATTACGCAATACTCGATCCACAAATACGTACAAGACATAATAGCGATTCACTCCACTACTCCTTACGTGCCTGTCTATTTTGACCACCTGAATTTGAAATTATGGTAGTTGTTCTGCATCTACATCAGCCATACGAATGAAAAATGCCAGTGTAAAGATACATAGTATAACCCTATGTGTCCTGACGTTTGACACACCCTGTAAAGAAGTGCTGTACCCTCCCTTCACTCACCTTCCCACACCAGCTTGGTGAAGTATGGCCAAATAACCCCCTGCGAGAGACCCTCATCCAACAGTCGTTTAACTAAAGGCTTGAACACGTGTATGTACAGGATTTTGAGGGTTTAGAAAATGTTTACAGCGTGGATCAAGGAACGAAAAGTAAAAGGCATTGTATCTGTACGACAACCAGCTGACGGCTCTCCCCAATGGAGTGTTTGACCAGCTCGTGAATCTGAAGTTGTTGAGATTGTACAATAACCAGCTAACGGCTATCCCCAATGGAGTGTTTGACTACTAGACCCAACAGTACCGCCCTGAGTCTGGCCACAAACTCAGCTGAGATTTATTCCCGAGCGGTCGGTCCAATCACCAGTTAATTTGGAATAGGAGTTTCTTTTTTATAGCAAGATTAGCAGGATGACAGTTTAACAGTCATATTCGCCACTCTCTCCGTCTCTCTCCTACCCAATGTCAAAAGTTATGTCTCAATTCCTCCATTTCCCAACCAATTTCACTGCCATCCTACTTGTCACCCATCCTAAACTTCCTCCTGGTCGTGTAAATCAAATATGTTTGTTATCGGAGTAATTGCATAGTACAGGGCAATGCACGGTGTGCGGTAGTTACGATGGTTAGCATGGCTTGTGTTCAGTGTGTCATGCAGTTGGAAAGTCAGCACTAGTGGTGTTCACTCGTAAAAACAGCAACTGTCTAAATGTGGTGTCTGTGTTCACATGCTTGCTCTGTACAGATGTCTTAGGCCTCAGGGTGCCTGTGACATTTATATTCTACTAGCGGTGAGTACCTGGCGTTGCCCGGGCGAAAAAGGCAGATGCACACATGTAGTTACACACACAAATCGACTGACACACACACATAGAGTTACACACACATATCGACTCACACATACATACATAGACGGAACAACAACAACCGCCATTCGCCAGTAAGTGGCAGTGATGTCACCACAACGCTTGTGCCAGGCTATGTGCACCTTGAGGCAACGTAAAGTGTCGAACGGCCGCTGGTAGGTCACGGGGCAGACCCAGATGGCACAGGTCGACTGACTGAGACGACTGGCAGATGCACCACCTGTGCCCCTACTGTGGCAACTTGTTGTGCTTCAGCCACCCGGCGCTCCGCTCGTTGTTGTGAGCGTCGCTCCTCCGCTCTCCGTTGTTGATGGAGGGCGACTGCCTCCAACTGCCCAGTTGCGTCCTTCAGGAGGCTCCTCCACAGAGGCCGATCTTGAAACGGCTGGTAGCAGTCATCGGCAAGTTGACTCAGCTCCACGTCCTCCTGTACCACATCACTCCATGTCTTCTCTAGCCCGTGCGGGCCGTTTAGCCCCCTCGATCCGGCCGAACAAAAGATGTCTAGGCATGCGGTGTCTGGCCATGCGGGCTACATGTCTCAGGCAATGCAGCCTTACCTGGCAGAGGAGCTCACCGATGGGACTTTGTCCACATCTTTCAAGGATTTGTGAGCTCCTCACACAATGCAGCCTGGTTAAATCCAGGATGGATCATAGGCAGGCCATCCTAAATGTTTCTAACCGGCAAAGATGTTCCATTAGGGGGGCGCAAGCGTAGAGAAGAGAGGGAATGACCGTGGCCGAGAAGACCTGAAGCTTCGTGCAGAGTGATAGACCAGGTAGCTTTCACACAGTGTTACGCAACCAATGAAAATATAATGTGGCTCGACTGATTCGGAGACCTCTGCTCTTAAACCGGAGCCGGTCATTAGCACTCTGGCAAGGTATGGGAAACTCTCCACTGTCTCTACAACTGCCCCATCACCAATTGGGAGATGTGGGGGTGGAGTGTCCGATGGAAGAAAATACCCAGGCAGGTGCTTAGTTTTGGTGGGGCTGATGGTAAGACCCCACCTCTTGCTGGCAAGCTCCAGGTTCAGCAGCAGCACCTCGAACTCCTCCTTCGAGTGAGCAGAAATTAGCAGATCGGCATACATAACGTGGTTGAGCAATAGGGAGCCATCCCTTGACCGCACTCGGGCATCGATCAGCCTCCCATTGTATTTGTACCAGATGGAAATTATAGCGGTACAGCCATTGAAGTCTTCAGGAACTACGTGGTCAAAAGATATGTAGAATAATGTGGGAGCCAGAGGACATCCCTGTTGCACCCCAAGGTGTAGAGGGAATGGCTGTGGCTCACGGCCACCTAGTTTGACGCGGGGCCGCTCACCATCATGAAGGTCCTTAAGGATGGTGAGAAGTGGGTGAGGGACTCGAAAAGCACGAAGAACAACCCAGAGGCCAAACCTACTGATGGTATCATAGGCCTTGAGCAGGTCAATAAAGCACACACATGGACTAAGATGTACACATGGGCCTACAGACACGCAAAGAAATGGACTTACACTGACTAACATGGAGGCATGCACACACAGCAACTAACACACACGCACATGGACTCAGACACACACATATGGACTGACACACACATACACATGGACGTACATGGCCAGATGACAGACTGGCAGACCGTCGCAGCATCATAAAAGCACAGCAAAAAAAGGGAACATTTAGCAACCTAAAAATAAAGAGTTTTGTGCACACAAACATTATTATTGTAATATCTCCCAACGTATTTGTTTGATAATAGTAAGCAATGAACGTGAGTTCTTATCTGCACACAAACATTATTATAGTAATGTTTGTCAACTGTGTTTAATGATAGAAAACATTGGACTTGATTTGTTAGCGTAAGAAGCTTGGAAATTTGTACTTACCATAGGCGTGTTGAGGCCTTGTGCCATGCGTAGCCCCCCTCCTGGCCTACATTGGCGAGGCGGCGGAGTTGGCACGTTGCCAGGCTAGGGGCTGGGCCGCTACCGCCCCCCCCAGCATCCCACGCCCGTGCAAGAATAATGGTATGTAAGCAGTAAAATATTATCTAGGGAGTCTGTAGTATAAACTGGACACATCGTGTTGGGAAGGGGGGCGAAGAGGACATAACACTGTGAAGAAATATCCGCAGCGTCATGTGTGTATGTGTTGGCTGTAAAACGCATAAAAGGAAATATTCCCCCGTGAGCTCGAGCGAACGCGCAGCACTTGGTAGGGTCCATCCCCCCCACGCAATTGGCGACAGTTGGTACGGTCGATGTCGAAAACTAAGTAAATAATTAATAATAAAAACGGCACAAATGTGTTAATTAAACTACTTTAAAGTTTAGGGATGGGAAAATGAAATAGCCTATTCCCACCGTGGGGCTTAGGGCGTGGCGCCTGGCAAAATTTTGTTTACATATAGCTCACCGTCTGAGCGCCAAATCCCCCGCAAGCGCGAGCGCGCGGAGACTTTTATAGGTAAGAAATGCGAATTTAAATTACAATTATCATTGTTAAGAGCGGGGAGAGATGTATGAAGCCACGTGGTTACCGTGCAGCCAAGTGGTACCAGTGATTGTGTTTTTTGGCCACCCTTGTCGCGTCACGTTGCTACAAAGGCTACACACTACTGAGGAATCAAAATAATTTAGATTTCACGCATGCATGTGGAAGATAAAAAATACACACGCTTGTGTGAAATAATTACGTCGATGTTAAATCGTGTAAATTTAGAAACATGCGTTTAAAGTAATTGGTTGCAATACATTTATACACGATAAGCCACGTCGTTGAGCTATCATTTGTGGGCAGGTCGCTTTTGAAAAAGAGCTACATGGGTCAGTGAGGCCTTACCTGGTAAAAACAAAAATGTTTATTTTAATAGTTTACTATGCGTTACCATTTTTGTTGGTGTTTTCGTGACGTCGTTGTCCAACGTATTAGCTGATAGCGGCTCTATCTTTGTTGACCAGTGTGGGTTGCTTCTATTGACGGCTGAGATGTCGCACCCCAATCCTCTCACGATTCTCACACAACCAGGAAGACACCTCCATCCGTCCGTCCGTCGCTCCCCTCCCCCTCCCTACTCCACGATCTCTACTCATTTAGGCACTTCTTGTGTCCATGAGCAAGCTGTCTCCAATTCACTATGGGAATGACAAACGTCTTGAGGTTGACATGAAGCGTGTCCTTGTGTCGCAAAATCTGCCCCATCTCTTCCTCCAATCTTTTCTGAAGATGCGCGTACATTTCAATATATATTTATTCTTGCATCATGTGATGAGATATAAGATTTTAAGTAGAGGTCACAATGGTTCATCTTGTATGGTACATTCAGTGCAAGTCAAAGAGCAGAATTATGAAGTGGGTTAAGTGATTCATGAGGAGCTGATCTGTAAGCATCGTCACTGTAGTTAAACAGTGGTAGACTGAAGGCTTCAACAATTTGCAGTAGTCGAATGGGAAAGCAATGTTTGTTTTTTTATAAAAATCAGATTTTTTATTTTATTTTCTTCAACATGTGATCAACTTGGGGTTGGAATGTAAGTTTTGAATTAATTAGTAAACCCAATTATTTGAAGCACTCTGTTTGTTCAGTGATGGTGTTTTTGATATTAATAATAGGTGAAGAGATGAAACTGGGTTTTTGTTTGAGGCAAATTTCATGATATTCACTTTTTGGGATTTAAGATACATTTTTGTGCTGACAATTGATGTTGAATTATATCGGAATCGTGTTGGACATTTTGTTTCACTTCATTCTTTAGGATATTTACCTGATACTAGCATGACAGTGTCATCAGCAAAGACATTTAATTCTGAGTGATTAAAGTTTAGTCCAAGATTATTTATATAGAAATAAACACAATTGAACCCAGCACAGCACCTTTGTTATTTTAAAATTTATGAATGAGATGTTATCACTATTTACCTTTGATAAAGTGCTGAGAGGTAGCTCTTAAACCATTTTATTGTACTGTGACAATTTTAGTCGACCAAGTCTTGTGAGTAAGAATATCATGGTTAACAGTTTCAATGGCTTTTGACAAGACGAGGAATAGTGCAAAGCAGTATTAGCCTTTATCCAGGTTACTGAAGAGACACTTTAATACATGTGTAATATGAGGATATATCCCGCTCACTGACGTATCACAACTCATGATGGTGATTGACTCTGCCGGTCCTGGTTTACAGCCAATGGGGGGAAGCCTGGGGGCATGGCCCTGACGTGATGGAAAGGTGACAACTATAAGGATTGGTTCTGCTGGCTTTAGCCACAGCCAATGGGGAGATGAGTCAGGGGCGTGGTCCCGGGAGCTGACGAGGGAGCCTGGAAGTTTCCATGCAGGTGTAGAGGTGTTACGGAGGAGGTGTTGTAGAGTTGTTACGGATGGGAAACAAACACACTGGGCGTGGCTATGTCTGTACACGAGGAGGTGCTTACAGTGACGTCCGCACCGTTCAGCCTGGGGGGCTGACACGGAGCTGGGATCCCCCGCGGCCCCACCCCTCAGTGGGGGAGTTGATATATAAGGCGGTGAGCCGGAGGGCTCGGGGCAGTGTGTGTTCAGCTTTAACCAGGGAAGAAAGAAGATCTGCTAGATAGGCCCTGGGACTCCTCTGGATCGCTGTCCTTCTCAGGGCCGACCAGGGCGAGCCAGTGGCGTGGCCCCGAGAGCCCAGAGCCGATGTTCTTGTCAGAGCCAGTCTGGGGACTCAGGATGCCGTAATCCCAGCTTATCCAGGGCTGGGTTAGCTAGCCTTCCCTAGCCCGGTAGTGGAGGACCTAGGAGTAGGCTAGCTGTGACCTAGAGAGTTGACCTCCCAGTTAGACGGGTGAAGGGGTCGATACCCCTTCCAGTGTTGTACATCCCGGCCGCCACATTGGAAGAAATTACTCGCCTGGGGGCTAGAGGAGCTGCACGGGGCGATGACAGCCGACATACGACGCGGGTTCCCGCCATTTCTACGGGGCCCGAATTCGAATTTGCCGCCATGGGTACAGTGAATGCTGAGGGCGGGGCCGGGCTACGTCAGGTGACCGACGTTCGGCAAACAGAAGCCGCCACGTCGTCAGGAGCGGCCAGCGCGTCACCAACTGAGTGACCGCCGATGTCACACACCCTTCCCGCCAAAACCATACGGAATGACGGGAACGACGGAGAGCGATCCTCGACTGCGGACGCCGTGTTACAACAGCGATTACCACCTCTCAAGGAGTTCGTGGACGAAGACGGTGACTGGGGTGGCTTCCAAAGACGCTTTCTCGCTCACCAAGAGATGGCACAATGGACGGATGATGAAGCACTCCGCGCGCTGCCGGCGATGCTCGACAGTGATGGCCTCGCTACCCTCACCTCGGCGCCGAGAGCGAAGCGCGCCATGCTGCAGATGGCGCTTCAACTCCTGGCTGCAGTCTATGGACCACCTTCGGACTGCAGGCAGCTGTTCTACGATCGCCAGCGGGGCGCCAAGGAGTCGCCCCTGGCGTACCGTACAGCTCTCCTGGCCCTGGCGAAGACGGCTTTCCCGCGGATGGACGAGGAAGGGGTGGACGCCATGGTGACGGAGAAAATATTGCTGTTGGCGGACGAGTTGGACATTGTCGTCTTGGCGCAAGACGACACGGAGATGTGTTCCCTGCGGGCCGTGCAACACATTTATGCAAACTTGCTGTCCCAGCGTAGCAAGGCGGCGGCCAGCCATACCATGGCTGCAACCACCCTCCCATCGGAAGAGATCTGCGCCGTGGATCGCTCGACGGAGTGGAGATCCGGAGTACGACCAGCTCAGGACGGACCGAGCCGCCAGGATCAGCCCAAGTCATCTGGAGCACTCACGCGCTGCTACAACTGTGGCCTCTGGGGCCATGTGGCTTCAGGATGCCGGGCTCCTCGACAGCGCGGGGCGACGCCTCAGCAGGACGTCGCGCCTCTACCCAAGCCTCACCAGCAAACTCCGGCGAGTCGTGGCACCCCACATGTTTGGCCTACGCACACACCTGTGACACACTCACGCACTGCAATGGACGGGGGTCGTAATTTGCCTGTCGTCGCGCCGAAACGTGCCACTGTGGGGAGTGCGTTCCAACCGGGCCAGTGGTCCGAGTTGGCCCATCGCGTTGTTGCCGCGTCGTCGGGGTCGTCGGTCGTTGTGGGGCATATTGATGGGGTTGAGGTGCGGATCTTGGTTGATACGGGAGCATCGGCAACTATTGTGTCCGATTTGATTTATAACATTCTCCCCATTCAAAGCTGTCCCTTGCTCTCCATTGATGTTCCATGCTACGCTGCTAACGGGGGCTCACTGGGCATTATCGGACAGATCCGCGTGCAAATTTGTATTGGGGACATCAAATTATCCGGCCCGATATTGGTCTCCTCCTCACTGGCGGTTCCGTGCCTGTTGGGGACGGATTTCTTGGCCAAAATGCCGATTCGTATTCTAGTCGACCAGGGTTGCATTGAACTCCTGTCGGGCCGACGTGTTACGTTCCTGTCCTCCCCCGCTACGGTTCGGACGGCATTTGCGACGGTACCGGCGCTGGTTCGGAGGACGGTATGTGTACCGCCGGGAGCTCAGATGCTCGTGCCTCTTAGGCTTCGTCGACCATTTGCTAAGGGGATTGGGGACCAAGGGGTTCTGTTGGGACCATCTAGAGCCGGGGTCAACGGACCTGACTTGATAACGGCCCAGACCATTGTGAAAGGGGACGGGGACCCCTTCATCACGGTCCTCAATGTGGGATCGCGAACGACTGTGGTTCCTCAAGGGACCGTACTTGCGCATGCGACGCCGGTACCCTGGGAGGAACCCGTCATTAGTCAGGTGAGCACTGCTCCTCCATCACAACCACATGCGGACCGTGATGAAGGGTGGCTCGATGCGCTTTGTGCGGGATCATCGGTCCTGTCTGACTCACAGCGTGAGAGGCTTTGAATCCTCCTGCGCGAGTTTTCCGACGTTTTTAGTCAACACAAATACTATCTTGGTTGTACTAAACTGCTGCGACACCATATTGACACGGGTGACAGCGCGCCAATCTGCCAAAATCCTTTTCGGTTGAGTCCCGCCGAAAAGGATCATGTCAAATCGGCCGTAGACGACATGCTAGCTGCGGATATTATTTCCCCTTCGACCAGTCCTTGGGGTGCGCCGATCGTCTTAGTTAAAAAGCACGACGGCTCATTGCGTTTTTGTGTCGATTTTTGTCGGCTGAACAAGATTTCTGTAGCCGACGCATACCCGCTTCCTCGGATGGATGAATCGCTTGATGCCCTGGCAGGGGCGCGGTTCTTCTCCACATTGGATTTATTGTCCGGGTTCTGGCAGCTCCCTCTGGATGAGGAATCTAAACCGAAAACTGCTTTCCGTACGCCGCACGGTCTTTTCCAATTTAACTGCTTGCCGATGGGATTATATTCAGCGCTGGCAACTTTTCAGCGATTAATGGAATTGGTCCTGGCTGGATTGCAATGGGATTCATGCTTGATTTACTTAGACGATGTCATCGTCTTTAGTAAAACATTCGATAAACACCTCCAGAGGTTGCGTGCCGTATTTCTGAAAATGCGGGCTGCTAATTTGAAATTCAAGTCCCAGAAGTGTCATTTGCTCCACGAATCGGTACGGTATTTGGGTCACATTGTCGGACGTTCAGGTATTGCCACAGATCCTGCCAAAACGAAATGTGTTAGCTCCTGGCCGACTCCCACCTCGGTGGGGGAGGTCAGGAGTTTCATTGGATTCGCGTCATACTTCTGACGCTTTGTCACTGATTTCACGACAATTGCAAAGCCCTTACATGCCTTAACATCGAAGGGGTCAAGTTTCACTGGGGACAGGAGGAGGAGACTGCTTTTCGCTCCCTCCGGGACGCTCTTGTGGGGGCTCCGCCATTGAGTTATCCTGACTTCACAAAACCCTTCTTGCTCGATACGGACGCAAGCAACACGGGCATTGGGGGCGTGCTTTCACAGGTTGTTGAGGGTGTGGAACGTGTGGTAGCGTACGGCAGTCGGGTGTTGTCTCCGGCGGAACAAAGGTACTGTATTACCCGTCGGGAACTATTGGCAATCGTTTACTTTATACAACAGTATCGCCCATATCTGTACGGTCATCATTTCACCGTCCGCACAGATCATGCGGCGCTGCAGTACGCCTTGCGAATTCAACAGCCATCGGGACAATTGTCTCGATGGTTGGAGATTCTCCAGGATTTTGATTTTGACACTACGTATCATAAGGGCATTCGCCACACGAATGCAGACGCTCTGTCACGGTTACCGACCACCTCCGAGTGCGCATGCCTCCTGGGTTCGAGGCGTTGCAGACCTCCGAATGTGATATCTGATCCGGTTCATTGCGGCCGCCGCTGACGCGCCTTCGATTGCGGTTCCTATTGAGCAACAAGGGAGGGATTCCTTGCTGGGGTTGTCTGTTGTGGAATGGGGGCGCCTCCAAATGGAGGACACCTCCCTCCTCGCTTTGCGCCGTCGCATCAGGGGAGTTGGTCGGGGGGGGGGGAAATGTCGACTCGTGGGGGTT
Source organism: Entosphenus tridentatus (assembly GCA_014621495.2). Classification (NCBI taxonomy): domain Eukaryota; kingdom Metazoa; phylum Chordata; class Hyperoartia; order Petromyzontiformes; family Petromyzontidae; genus Entosphenus; species Entosphenus tridentatus. The sequence goes on along the minus strand of JAAXLI020001250.1, from coordinate 193,605 downwards.
AGTTCAAGGTCTTTTGATGCATTGGGATGGGAGATCCCGCCACCACCGGCTGGTGGTGCCTTCCGCTTTGAGGGGTAGAGTGGTGTGGGCTGCGCACGAGCAACTCCTTCACCTTGGGACTCACAAAACCCTTGCCATGCTTCAGCTGGATTTTTCTTGGCCGGATCTTTTAGAGTCGTGTACTCAGTGCGCGCAATGAAAACCACCAGTGCGGGGGTCCAACCCACCATTGCAGTCTATCAAAGTTTCCAGGGTTAACGAGCTCGTTGCGCTTGATATTCTGGGCCCATTCCCTGCTACACCCAGGGGAAATAGATACCTATTGACCGGGGTAGAATATTTTACGTGCTGGCCTATGGCCTGGCCCCTCGCCAATCAGTCGGCAGCAGCCATCGTGGAGACCTTTGTCCAGGACTACATCCTCGACAAGGGTGCTCCGGAGCGGCTGCTGACCGACCAGGGTAAAAATTTTTTGGGTAAACTTCTCCACGAAGTCTGCGAGCTCCTGGGAACGAAAAAGATTCGTACCTCCTCATATCATCCGCAAACTGACGGGATGGTGGAGCGTCTGCATCGGACTATCACGTCCATGCTGTCCCAACAGGTCTCTGACTCACAGACCGATTGGGACCTTCATATTCTGGGGGTTTTGGCGGCATACAGAATGGCTCCGCATGCGGCGACCGGATTTTCGCCCTTTTTCCTAATGTATGGCCGCGAGGCTAACCCACCTGTCGCGACCCAGCTACAAATCTCCGCACCGCATGCTAAATCTAAATTGACCGACCATGTCAAATTCAACATCGCTAAATTGACAGAGGTGCGGGAGGCGGCCGTCCAGAATTCAGAACTTCGCCAAAAGGCGAATGAGAGGCTCAGGCTGGGTCGGGCACATGTGCTCCGGTGGAAACCGGGTGACAAGGCGTGGTTGCACTGTCCCCAAATACTACTGGCGACCTCGTCTAAGCTGGTGCGGCCGTGACGGGGGCCCGTGGAAGTGGTGCAGGTCTTGCGGCCACAATGTGTGCGTATCCACTGGGGGAAGCGTCGGCGGTTCGTGCACCCCTCCAGGTTGAAACGGTTCGTTGTGCCCCATGTTCCTACCACACACACGCGTGGCCAAACATGTGAGGGGTCCACCGACTCCCGGAGTCCGACTTCGCTGCTTTCGCCTAACTTGCCATCAACTGTTCCACCTCCAGGTGCACCAGGATTGACGTGCTCACGACCACCAACCCCTCCCGGGGGGGTCGGGGGTCACTCAACAGCGAAGCCTGACTCTCTCGCACCCGGACTGTTGACACCCACCACTGGGCCAACCGGGGTTGCCCCGTGTGACGGGCCCGCTGCAAGAACGCGCAGACTTTTGTGAGGTCGGCTGCTTGTGCAGCCCTTGCGGGGGGGGGGGGGTGTCCTGGGAATTGTATATATGTTGCGTTTTTACGGGGTTCGGTATTTATTCGGGGAGGGTGCGTCGGGTTATTTTTCTCTTTTTTGTTGTTATTGTTCATTCTTGTTGTTGTCCTTGTTAAAATTACGCGAGGCACACACGGATTTGGGGGGATGCATCTTTATTGTGATTTTGTTGCAGCCGGGACGGCTGCGGGCTGTACAGGGGGGGGGGGGGGGGTGGGGATGAGCAGGTCACGGAGGGGGTGTTGTAGAGTTATTACGGATGGGAAACAAACACACTGGGCGTGGCTATGTCTGTACGCGAGGAGGTGCTTACAGCGACGTCCGCACCGTTCAGCCTGGGGGGCTGACACGGAGCTGGGATCCCCCGCGGCCCCACTCCTCAGTGGGGGAGTTGATATATAAGGCGGTGAGCCGGAGGGCTCGGGGCAGTGTGTGTTCAGCTTTAACCAGGGAAGAAAGAAGATCTGCTAGATAGGCCCTGGGACTCCCCTGGATCGCTGTCCTTCTCAGGGCCGACCAGGGCGAGCCAGTGGCGTGGCCCCGAGAGCCCAGAGCCGATGCTCTTGTCAGAGCCAGTCTGGGGACTCAGGGTGCCGTAATCACAGCTTAATCAGGGCTGGGTTAGCTAGCCTCCCCTAGCCCGGTAGTGGAGGACCTAGGAGTAGGCTAGCTGTGACCTAGAGAGTTGACCTCCCAGTTAGACGGGTGAAGGGGCCAATACCCCTTCCAGTGTTGTACATCCTGGCCTGTTCTGTACTTGGTATTTAATAAATAAGTGTGCCTCCAACTACGTCGTCGAAAGTGTCCTGGAACACACTACACAGGCTAACGTGGATTGGTGGAACCGCACCACATGACCCGGGTATTAAATAGGGGTGGAGACGAACGACATGGGGTCAGAATGGGAACGAACAGAGGAAGGGGGCCACGCATGAGCGGGGCTCCGAGTTGCCACGTGGCAGTGCGTCTGTCTCTCTATCTGTCCCTCTCACGCTGCCTATCAGCAGCGTGAAGTAAATGTAACATAAGTTTAATAAAAGACGGATTCCAGAAGTCGTCTCAACGAGCTTTATTACACATGTGTAGTGGTTTAACACGCGCCAAGGTGGGAAATTGCACACATGTGCGTGTGGGGTACAGTGGGGACATATCGGGACAGGCGGCTGTTACCAGGGGCCGAAGGGTGAGTCGGAGACGGCCCGTCGAGCAATTAGGGATGCAGGGCTGTGATTGGCTGGTTGTTGTTTTTGGGTCTGAGTGGCGTCTCCAAGTCTGGGAAAGGAGACAGGTGGCAGCGGGGGCTGGGGGCAAGGGGCGTCGGGGGGAAGCCAACTAATTAATTGGGAATTAATAGAGGCGGGGATAAATACAGGGGAGTTGTGAGAGTTGGGGGGAGTTGGAGTGGAGTCGTGCCTGGGAGCGGATGCAGACGGTCGGAGCTGAAGACACGGAGTAAGGGAAGAAGTATAGGGTAGCAGTGGAGTAACGGAAGATGTATAGTGTAGCAGTGGAGTAACGGAAGAAGTATAGAGTAGCAGTGGAGTACAGGAAGAATAATAGTGTAGTGGCTGGAGTGAGACAGAGAAGCCGCGAGAGAGCGGCTGGAGTGAGACGGAGAGACCGCGAGAGAGCGGCTGGAGTGAAACGGAGAGACCACGAGAGAGCGGCGAGAGTGAGGCAGAGAGACCGTGAGAGGGTGGCTGGACTCTGACGGAGGAGAGTCGGGAGAGATGGCAGAGTGGAGCGAGCGAGACCGGCGGAGCGCGGCGAGCGAGCGGAGAACGCGCTGGAGAATGTTACTGTGCTGTGTTAGTAGAAATAAAGTGACGACAGAAAAGCAAGAAGTTGTCCGCTTAAAGTACAGCACTACACATGCATAATTGCTGTGGTGGTGCAGTAATCTTCTCGAAAACCAGACCGTTTACTGTGAAGGAGATTGTGAGTTCTCCTGCGAGCGAATCATACTCCTCACGGACGTAAGATGGCGTTGCTGAACCATATCAACCTCTTTTAGGTACCATGCACGGTGTCCATGTCTTTGCTCCATAGTTGAGAGAGGATATTACCACTGCCCTGTACATTTGACACTGTATTCATCTTCATTCCTGATCGTGACTAGAAGCTGGAGGACCGACAACCAAAGTACAGCCCTTCTTGATCCTCTCTTCAACTTCATGACTGAGGCCTTCACCCACACTGGGGTTACAGGGCAATTCACGTAAAAAAAACGTTAATGTCAGTAGAAATCTCTTGGTCAGGTTATGACAAGATGAACGCGGTGATAATAGCAAGTAATGCAAGAACAGACTTAAGTGTTTAGCCCAAAGCTTATATGTAATGTATTAACTCGGCGGGAGACGACTTCACGGGTAGCACACTCTTTTATTTCACCAACTATATTCACACGGGTGACTAACACCAACTATAGTTACTCGGGTGACTAACACCCACTTAGTTACTCGGGTGACTAACACCCACTCAGTTACTCGGGTGACTAACA
>JAAXLI020001250.1:167476-189679 GCA_014621495.2 Entosphenus tridentatus | reverse complement strand
CCCACTCAGTTACTCGGGTGACTAACACCCACTCAGTTACTCGGGTGGCTAACACCAGCCTAACCCACACGGTTCTTCCGGCTACACCAACTCGGGCTCTTACGCCTCGTAGCCTCTCGGAACACACCCAGCCGGGGTGTCCGACTCGACTCTGGGTCCCACAGTCCCGACCCACATGGGCGTCGGACCACGGGTCCCACAGTCTCGCCTCCGAGCCACACAGAGCCCCGGTCCTGGCAAGGACAGCGGGGCTAGGGGTCTCAGGGCACTGCTCCTCCACTCCGTCTTCAGTCTTCAACTGGTTAACAACTCCCCGAGTGCTCTCGCGCGTCACCCTTTATACCCTTCCTGCGGACGTCGCTGAGAGCACCCATCCCATTTGACCAATCACTGGGCGCTGGCTACGATCCTGTTTTCCCACCTCGTAGTCCGCGCGCCTCACCACCCACGCCGCGCCGCCCCGTCAGCCCTTACCCCCGGCGCGCGCGTCCACACCACGCCCACACGCGTGCCCAACCCCGCACCCCGTGCCGCCTCGTGATCCATCACTGTCGGCGCACGTCAACACCACCACTACATATAGATAGCGGACACTGGCTCAAACAGGGATGCCAAGGTTGCAAGCTCACAGGTTAAAGACATAGGTCTCGGAGAGCGATGTCTACGACTCACAGGTCTCGGCACAAGCCTAGCATTAAGTGCAGAGGTCGCAAGCTCATAGGGCTTGAAACTTCTTGGGAACAAACTGACGAAGGTTGCACAGATCTCCAGGTTTAAAACACGAACCAAGCAAAGTTACAGAGGTGGCACGGTTGCACAGCTGAACTGCACTTCGGAAAAGCTGCGAGGTGTCTCCTGTTCCTGATACTATAACTCTGTAATGATACATGTTCGATGTGACCCAGAAATGCAACTGTAACCTAGTACGCAAGAGTATTCTCAGGAATGCCAAGTCACTGACAGTAGCACTGTATAGGTAGTCCTCGACTTGCGAACGAGATCTATTCATGAGACCCGTTCGTAGGTCAAACAGTTCGAAAGTAGGAACACAAAAATTTGCTGCATTAAATGCACGTAGGTCAGTGTAATAAAATGTATAACCTCTTGTTGTAACAGCTCTCTCGCTGGTTCAGCAGTTCCACTGCTGGATTGTATTTTTTTCTCCTGAGGACGACCGCCTGTGTTGAGATCGAAAAGTCGTGATAAATTATTTTTGTTTTATTTTATTTTTCTATCTACGTCACTTTACCGAAAGAACCAGTTTCGGTTTCATTTATTTGGTATAGCCCTGTGAGCCATTCGGCTCTTGAATCGGGTGCAACTGCAACAAACAAAAAACAAAAATATGAACAAGAAAACATCTTAAAGTGACTATGCGCAAACAGAAAAATCCAGAAACAACTGCAAAGTTTTCCAGAAAAAGCACCGTACACCAAAGCTGTGTGCATAAAACCCAGTGGGATGCAAGTCAAACAACAACAACCACAAGACAACTTACATTAAAGCCATCAGTCTAACTCCGTACTACAACAAACAAACATGGCCAAACCAAAAAACGTTTACGAAATCACCAAAATAAAGCCATAATAGCAATGTAACAGTGATCATAGGAACTGTGACCGAATTTTCACAATACACGACATAAACAACATGTACCACCAAACCCTGTAGCCATAGCTGGCTGCATGAGTCACTCCACAACAGCAGGAGCATTAGTCGGAGTATCAAATTTTTCAATGCACCTTGAAGATCAGCACACTAAATCAAAACACAAGATCATACTTTGCAGCGGTCATCCAGAGCGAAAACATTTGATTTTATGCCACTGAATAGCAGTGGCAGCTAGGGGTGTAAAACTCCTCTAGAGAAGTTAAGGAGTGAAGAAAACGGAACTACGATGACATGCCTTGCGGCCTAGTGCCTCCAGCGGGAAAACGGTCTTCTCTCCGGGCAGTGAGTATGGAGATGATGTATGTTTTATCCCATAACACTGATGCCTTAATATCTCCAACTCAATTTTCTTAATATATCTTCTAATATCCCTGTGAATAACCTTGGTTGAAAAGTATCACCTTCCCCGATTTGTCTGTCAATGTGCATGTTGCTTCTTTCTCCCGCATCCAATTTGAGTGTGGCTGTTCCGTTTTCGTGTGTCGATTTTATTATTTCTAAACATGTTTTTGAGGGCATCACTTTGCCGGAGCTCGGATCACTGCAACAATGTATACATAATCGAATAAACGTTCGTACATCAATGAAGTCCATCCACAATGATAATTCACATGCATTAGTCTGTATCCTGGAGTTTGATAAATAGTGGTTCAGCATGTCAGCTAGCAGTGAATAATTTTGAACAGCTACAGGTTGGATCTACGGTTTGGGGGAACTCCACTGTGCATCTTGAGTGCAGGACTCAAGTGGATATTACACAGTGTAGTAATTAAAGGGTTAAACCTGCTGTTAAGACCGCGTTCCTCTTCTGTACCTGATTTGTTATAACATAATTTTCTACATCTGCCTGTTGTAAGCAAAGCTTCCTCAAACCCACTTTCTCTACAGAAGGGTCGTCTTTCAAAGGGTGGTCCTCATGCAGCAATATATTTACAAAAAGCTGAAAATTAAGTAATTGATCTGAGTGTTAATGACTTTGGAGTCGAACTCTTTTGTCACTGTCAACGCCCAGTGCCTTTTTGGGAGAGCCACACAGCTGGTTTCCCTCCAGATCCAAAAACTTTGTAGTTGAAGGGATCCCGTCTGGCACCGAATCCAGACCTCCATTTATACAGCTCACCACGTGCCCATAGCCCGAGTCGTGGTAGCATCTACAGACGCCTCCTTCACCACATTCGGGGGTCCCGGTTTGGGCTCCAACCCAGAGCCACGAGGTCAGAGTGTTAACTTAAAGAATGCAAATAACAGAACAAACCAGTAACATGTTTTAGTGCCAGCGAAGTCATTCCAACCTTGTGAAACTGTCACATTCCCATTCACCAGGACCTCAGTAACGTCCCTCGTTATCGCTAGAAGTCACGCCACAAGCCCTGTTGGACCCATGCGCTGAACCTTCAACAATGCGAGTTCAACCCCGATGAAGCCTGGATAACTCACAAACGCCGCCTTGTTGTGAAAGACCCAACGCAAAAGATCTCGGGGTTTGATGTTCCACGAAGCTGCTCATGGTCCACCCTAAACTGCCTCATCCACTGCACAAACCATGACAGCAGATACGGATAACTGATGCACAAATGGAAAATTAAAAACTCTCCAGTAGTGTTCGACTGTGGCCATCCAGAACAGACCATACAACATATAACGACGCAATTGCCGATCCACAAACACGTAGGAGACATCACAGTGATTCACTCTGCTACTCCTCATGTAGCTGTCTATTTTGACCACCTAAATTTGAAATTGGAGTTGTTGCTCTACAGCTACATTAGCCATACGAATGAAGAATGCCAGTGTAACGATACATATAATAACACTATTTGTGCTGACGTTTAGCCCACCCTTTAAACAAATTCTGTACCCTCCCTTCACTCACCTTCCCTAACCAGCGTGGTGAAGTATGGCCAAATAACCCCCTGCGAGAGGCCCTCATCCAACAGTCGTTTAACTAAAGGCTTGTACACGTGCATATATATGATTGTGAGGGTTTAGACTATTTTTACAACGTGGATCAAGGAACGCGAGATATTATTTTGATGAAGGTATAGGCGTTGTAGTTGTACGACAACCAGCTGACGGCTCTCCCCAATGGAGTGTTTGACCAACTCGTGAATCTGGAGGTATTGTATTTGTACGACAACCAGTTGACGGCTCTCCCCAATGGAGTGTTTGACTACCAGACCCAACTATACTGCCCTCAAACTGACCACAAACACAGCTGACCAGTCGCTCCGTGAATCTGGAATATGATTTGCTTTGGTACAACAAGAGCAGCAGGATGACAGTTTAAATCTCATAATCTTCTCTCTCTCCCTCTCCTTTTCTTCCGCCCAATGTGCAAAGTTACGTCTCAATTCCACCATCTCCCAACCCCTTTCACTGCCATCGTACTCGTCACCCATTCTAAACTTACTCCTGACCGTGTAAATCAGAGATGTTTGTTGTCACAGTAATTGTATAGTACAGGACAATGCACGGTGTGCAGTAGTTACGGTGGTTAAGACGGCTTGTGTTCAGTTTGTCATGCGGTTGGTCAGTCAGCACTAGTCGTGTGTTCTCTCGTAAATACAGCAACTGTCTACATGTGGTGTCTGTGTTCACATGCTTGCTCTGTACAAATGTCTTAGGCCTCAGAGTACCTCTGACATTTAGATTATATGCGAATTAAATTTACAATTATCATTGTTAAGAGCGGGAAGAGATGTATGAAGCCACGTGGTGACCGTGCAGCCAAGTGGTACCAGTGTTTGAGTTTTTTGGCCCACCCTTATCGCGTCACGTTGCTACAAAGGCTACACACTACTGAGGAATCAAAATAATTTAGATTTCACGCATGCATGTGGAAAAAAATTAACACGCTTGTGTGAAATAATTATGTCGATGTTAAATCCTGTAGAGTAGTTGGCTGCAATACATATCTACACGATAAGTCGTGTCGTTGAACTATCATTTGTGGGAAGGTCGCTTTTGAAAAGAGCAATATAGCTCAGTGAGGCCTTACCTGGTAACAAACATTTATTTTATTTTAATAGTTTACTATGCGTTACCATTTTTGTTGGTGTTTTCGTGACGTCGTTGTCCAACTTATTAGCTGATAGCGGCTCTATCTTTGTTGACCAGTGTGGGTTGCTTCTATTGACGGCTGAGATGTCGCAACCCAATCCTCTCACGATTCTCACACAACCAGGAAGACACCTCCGTCTGTCCATCCGTCCCTCCTCTCCCTACCCCACGATCTCTACTCATTTAGGCACTGCCTGTGTCCATGAGCAAGCTGTCTCCATTCACTGTGGGAATGACAAACGTCTTGAGGTTGACATGAAGCGTGTCCTTGTATCGCAAAATCTGCCCCCATATCTTCTTCCAATCCCTGCTTAAGATGTGCGTACATTTAAATTGAACTTTTAATACATTAACAAATCAGATTTGCAAATATGGCTGTATCTAGCACTGATCTTTTGCTTCGTAATCTTTTTTTAGTGAGGAAACAAAACCATCACGTTACCATACATAGCAGGCGTTACCAAAAAGATTTCCAAAATCTTAAACAAACACAAGATTCAGGTCCGATTCAGTACATTACACAAAATCCGAGATCTAAAATCCCATCCGTAAAGGATGTCATTCCTGACATGCAATACCCTGGAGTCTACAAACTGAGTTGCATTTGTGGTGATTGTTACATTGGGGAAACGAAACGACATGTATCGGACCGTATTCGCGAGCACAAGGCAGATTTGAAACACGGAAGAACTAACTCTTCCACTGTGGCTGATCACTGCTATAACGCTGTGGGCTCTCATGATATTGTTTTCTCCGAGACCAAAGTGCTCTGCAAGCCTTCTGGCTACCATCAAGAATTTGTTCATGAAGCCATCCAGATATATAAACATAGACATAACTTCAACTTAGAGGACGGATACAAATTGAGCAATCATTGGAAAATGTTATTAACCAAGTAAAATGTAACAGCTCATAGCTGTTTCATCTTATTTACCGGGTACTAGTCTATTTTACCAAGTAAATTACATCCTCAGCGTTCAGCAGTGAGGTTATTTTGTTGTGAGTGCCACCATCCGTTTTGGGGGAAATCGTGAGAGATGCGTTGTCCCCCCCCCCACGCACCTACAGCCCCGCTCACGCCCCCCCCCCCACCCTGCCCAGTATAAACCCATTGACTACAGCTTCTCTCCCACTTCAGTAAAATTTCTGGCTGTCGTTGTCACACCTGATGATGATTGCTTGTGTTTCAATCGAAACGTCGTGATAAAATTTATTTATTTTCACTTTTTTTTCTTTACCTACGTGACTTCACCGAAAGAACTAAAGAGTGAGGAAACAAGGTTGTTCCAAATCGGCGGTGCTGCAAAGGCAAATAATTTGTCAATTCTACTAAGTCTTCTTCTTGGCATAGTTAAATGCAATTAGAGGGACGTCTTAGGTTTCTTGGATATGACAATGGAGTTAATGAATTAGCTAAGTATAGCACAGATTTGATAATCAAATATGAATGGATGAACAGGGTCAAATATAGATGTATTCTTGCATCAAGTGATGAGAGATTAGATTGTAAGTAGAGGTCACAATGGTGCATCTTGTATGGTACATCCAGTGCAAGTCGAAGAGCAGAATGAAGTGGGTTTAGTGATTCATGAGGAGCTGATCTGCAGTAGTCGAATGGGAAAGAAAGCAATGTTTGTTTCTTTATAAAAATTCTGGTTTAGATTTTATATTCTTCAACATGTGATCAACTTGGGGATGGAGTGTAAGTTTAATTAGTAAACCCAAGTATTTGAAGCACTCTGTTTGTTCAGTGATGGTGTTTCTGATATCAATTATAGGTGAAGAGAGTGAAACTGGATTTTTGTTTGAGCCAAATTTCATGATCTTCGCTTTTTTGGGATTTAGGAGCAATTTTAGTGCTGACAATTGATGTTGAATTAAATCGGAATCGTCTTGGACATTCTGTTTAACTTCATTCTTTAGGATATTTACCTGATACTAGCATGACAGTGTCATCAGCAAAAATCTTTAATTATAATTGGTTCAAGTTTAGTCGAAGATTCTCTATATAGAAGGAGACCACATTTGAACCCAGCACAGCACCTTGTGGAGCACCTTTTGTTATTTTAATATTTATTAATGAGATGTTATCATACTCTTACGTTCTTTCGGTAAAGTCATGTAAGTAGAAATAAAATAAAATAAAACAAATCACGACGTTTCGATCGCCACACAAGCAATCCTCATCAGGTGGAGAGAGCTGCCATGGCAAGAGGTCATATAAGTAAGAAAGGGGGGAGGAGCAATGGGGGAGAGAGAGAGGGGGGGTTTCGGGTAGGGGGAGGGGGCCCGTGAGCGCTAAGGGAAGAGGACGTGAGGCTGAGGGGAGGAAGTGGGCGGGGCTAGAAGTGGGAAGCTGAGTGTGGACACGGGGGGAAATAGAAAAAAAGGTGCTAGTAGACCGGTGGGTACGATGGAAACAACTACAACCAGTTAAGGCATTACCTAGTTAATAACATCCTTCCAATGATTGTTCAATTTGTATCCATCTTCTCGGTTGAAGTTATGTCTATGTTTATATATCTGGATGGCTTAATGAACAAACCTTTGATAGTAGCCCGAAGGTTTGCAGAGTACCTTGTTCTCCGAAAAAAACAATATAATGCGAGCCCACAGCATTAAAACAATGGCCAGCTACGGCAGAGGTATTGTTTTTGCTGTGTTTCAGATCTGCCTTGGGTTCGCGGACACGGTCCGAGACATGTCGTTTCGTTTCCCCAATGTAACTGCTATCGCAGGTACAACTCAGTTTGTAGACTCCAGGGTATTACATGTCAGGAATGACCTCCTTCACAAATGGGATTAGATCACGGATTTTGTGTACTGTATTGAATTGAACCTGGATCTTGTGTTTCTTTAAGATTTTGGAAATCTTCTTGGTAACACCTGCTATGTATGGTAAACTGATGGTTTTGATTAGCTTCTCAGGAGATTGTTTCTCCATGGTTGTAGAAACAGCTTTGCGAATAATGCGGTCCAAGTACCCATTCATCTTGATTGCTTCGAGTACGTGTTCCAGTTCACTGGCTAGGTGGTGTTGGTCGGAGATGCAGTGGGCCCTATGGTGTAGTGTTTTGATGACGGAATTCTTCTAGGCCGGATGGTGGTGGGAATCAGGTTTTAGATAGGAGTCTGTGTGGGTGGCTTTCCTGTGGACAGTGTCCCAAACCTTCGGGCTACTTCTTCTTGTTTCTTTCGGTAAAGTCACGTAGAAGGGAAGTAATAAAATAATAAAAATAAAATATAATAAAACAATTCTCACGACGTTTCGGCCACAACGCAAGCAGCCGTCCTCAGGTGAAAACCAGGTCTGTCGAGGCGACAGCGTCTGAATGAAACAGCAGACGTGCTTGGAGCATATATATATAAGCTGGGTTGGAAGGGGGGGAAAGGGCGCCTTGACAAAAGAATATGCATATCAAGAGGAATTTAGCATATTTATGGGAAATGCAGGTATGTGATTAGTACTACTTATGACCGTGCATTATGCAGGATTAGCAGCATCAAAGGGAAGGGATATGGGAAATGCAGGTATGTGATTAGTACTACTTATGCCCGTGCATTATGCAGGATTAGCATCATCAAATGGAGGGGATATGGGAAATGCAGGTATGTGAATAGTACTACTTATGCCCGTGCATTATGCAGGATTAGCAGCATCAAAGGGAGGGGATAGGGGTAGCATTAATAAAGGGAAGGAGTGTTAATAATAATAATAGTTCAATTTGTAACGCGCGCAAATTTGCAGACGTAGTGGCCGCAACTCAGAGGCGCGGAGCCAAGCTCAGAGTCGCTCAAAAGCGTGGTTGTAGAGGTGAGTTTTTAAGTCTCTCTTGAAGGAGGCGATTGAGGTGATGCTGCGAATGTGCAGAGGGATGTCGTTCCAGACTGTTGGGGCTGCCACCGAGAAGCGGCGCATAGACATGACCATCCTGGATCTTGGTATCAAGAGGAGGTCGTGAGTCGCGCTGCGCAGGCATCTGCCGTGTGCTGAGCTGCAAGTTGTCAATAATGAAGAAAGGTACGGCGGGCAGGCGGATATGAAGGCATTGTGGCAGAGGCAGGCGGTCTTGTATGTGACCCTACTAGTGATGGGTAGCCAGTTGAGAGCACGGAGACAAGCTAGTGAGTCGAGACGGGGATGAGTGTGGGCAATGACGACGCGTGCCAGGTTGTTATGTAGTCTTTGAAGTTTCTTTAGGTTGCCAGCGGAGGTCCGGACTAGGACGGAGTTACAATAGTCAAGGCGAGACCCAACTATGCAACATGCCAATGTGTTGGCAATTTCAGTAGAGATGAGAGGATGTATGTGTCTAATAGTATGTAGCTGCAGTAACTAAAACCACCACGTAAACAACTAAAGTATAAACTACATAGTATCATTATTACTTCCCTTCTACGTGACTTTACCGAAAGAACCAAGAAGATGAATCCCTGCAGTCACGAAAGCTTTAAATCGAAACTTCGGGCTACTATCAAAGGTTTGTTTGTGCATGAAGCCATCCATATATATATAGACATAACTTCAACCGAGAACATGGATACAAATTGAACAATCATTGGAAGGATGTTATTAACCAGGTAATGCCTTAACTGGTTGTGGTTATTTCCATCATACTCGCCGGTCGACTAGCACCTTTTTTCTGTTTCCCCCCGTGTCCACACTTAGCTTCCCACTTCCAGCCCCGCCCACTTCCCCCCCCAGCCTCACGTCCTCTTCCCCTAGCGCTCATGCGCCCCTCCCCCTACCCCCCCCCCTCTCTCTCTCCCCCCTTGCTTCTCCCCCCTTTCTTACCTATATAACCTCTTGCCACGGCAGCTCTCTCCACCTGATGAGGATTGCTTGTGTTGTGATCGAAACGTCGTGATTTTATTTTCTTTTATTTCTACCTACGTGACTTTACCGAAAGAACCAAAGAGTATGGATTCCTGCAGTCACGAAAGCTTCAAATCAAGATTGAGATGTTATCACTATTTACCTTTGATAAAGGTCTGAGAGGTAGCTCTTAACCCATTTTATTGTACTGTGTGACAATTATAGTCGACCAAGTCTTATGAGTAAGAATTTCATGGTCAACAGTATCAATGGCTTTTGACAAGACGAGAAATAGTGCAAAGCAATAGTCGCCTTTATCCAGGTTACTGAAGAGACACTTTGATACATGCATAATTAAAAATCAGACCGTTTACTGAAGGAGATTTTGAGTTCTCCTGCGAGCGAATCAAACTCATCACGGACATAAGATGGCGTTGCTGAACCCTAGCAACCTCTTTTAGGTTCCATGCACGGTGTCCATGTCTTCTCTCCGTAGATGAGAGAGGATATTGTTTGGTATATGCCCCTTGTTCAAAAATTAATATTAAGAATAATTCTGCCAATAATATATTTTTTTTAGTAGACACGTTGGAAACTTGGTAGCAAACAAAGGAAAAGAAAAAAAAAAACTGTTTCCCCGCTTCCACAGGCAGATGCACGCACACCTCGCTTCAAAAGGCCAGAGAGCATGAAAGAGACAGCCATAAAATGTCATAAACCATCCCCGAATTGCACACAAGAGGAAAAGGGGGGGGGGTATTGCAAAAGGGTGTTAAAACCATACCCACACTACAAAAGGCCCCCTCACAATACAAGCAAAAGGCGCCACAAGACATATATAATTATATTCTTAACGGCTAAAAGTTCAAATTGGCAACGAGGAAAGCAAACAGATGGGTTTTGAGCCATATTAGTTAAACAAAGTTACCAACTTAGCCATGAATATTAAGCAAACATTATCTATCCTCACTCCAATTGAAAACCAGACTACAGTCTGCACCAGGGGGTCGTGAGTCCTCATTTGTGAATTAAATACTGATATTAATTACCTTTAATAATTCTCTACGCGGCCTGACCGAAGCATCAAAGAATAATTATGGCAGTCAGGGTCGCTCCTAAGCCAAAAACAAATTCCCTAGCCCAGGGATATCAGATAAAAATTACTAACAGGCTAAGTCACAAATCGTGAATAAACACAAAATCAAATAATAAGTATGAAATTATAGAGGATCTCCTAGGAGAGTTAAGGGCGGAGAAGTCTATCATAACTAACCAACATGTAACACTCCAGGGAAAGGGGGCCCACAGCCGTCTTTGTCTTCCCGAGAGGAACGGCCAGCAGGCACAAACAAAGCAGGGAAATGGCCCTCCTAAAAAGTTTCATGGCGAGTGGGGAAGGTGCCCACGAGAAAGGAATTCAACAGATATCTCTATAAAAATAAAAAAACACACGCGCAAGAACGGGTGCAGGACTGCAGTGTGCTCTGGGGAGAGGGAGCCCGACCGTCTTTGTCTTCCCGCAGCACGGACAGCAAGATTTGTGCACACGAGCAAATAACATCTCCTCATAAAGAAATCAAACCACGATGGAAATACCTTGAACACGGCTACAACATACCTTGAATCACTTACAATCAAATCACAATTATACAAAGCAGTAAAGTGAGTCTCATTTTAACTTCCAAACCAAACGAACAACTTAAAGCTGCGTGAAACAAAGGATAACGCCCAAAGCGAGGGAAGGGATTATATAACTCGTTTAACACGTAGGCTTTCGCGACCAATATTATTCATAATCCAAACCCAAACGTGATTATGATTTTGCAATCTCAGTGCGAACACGAATCGTCAGTCTGGTTTAGTTTTATGACTCATATGTAACGCCGTTTCGCGAGGAACCCCCCCCTCTCTCCAGAATTATTACGGACAGCTGCTTCTTTGAAGAACTTTACTCCTCCAATAAATCGCACCCACGGACACACACGGGACACACACGGACGCAGCTGTGTCCACGCACACAAACAAAAAATAATTATATAGTTCCGGCCTTTTGAACAACTCGAAAAAAACAGAGTGGATTATCCCGATATAAGCCAAGGCAAAATCCCGTCAACGGTATACCACCGGGGGTCAGCGTCCCACCGGGGCTCAGCCCCTCGTCTCGTCACCGCCAATGAAGGAGCTTCTCTCGTCATCCAGAATGGCGATGTTCGCGGAGTAGCGACATGCATTGACAAGCTGAGGTCTGCACCACCTAAGAAGAATCGCTACACTGAGCCGCCGAGCTGCGAGTGAAACTGACGGAGATTCCAGTTATCATTCTCGAGCCAACGAAGACATCCAACGTCCACCCAGCAACGAACGAAAGCATCGTTCATCGCCAGAGCGACAACCAGCAAGCAACCTGGAGAAAGGGCGGAAATCGCCAAGCGTCGACCAAGCGAGCAAAGCAGAGAGCACGAAGCAGTGGAGAAAGCCTGATCGAACGGCCGTGAGGAAGAGGACAGCGCCAGCGAATGCGCCGTGTGTTTGATACACACACACAGATCGACCAGCACCAACGAGAACTGACTCGTCATCCAGCAGTGGAGAGAGAGGTGACAGCCTGCCGAACGAGCCACTGCGCCGTCAGCTACAGAGAACGAGCCACCGCGCCGTCAGCTACAGAGAACGAGCCGCCGCGCCGTCAGCTACAGAGAACGAGCCGCCGCGCCGTCAGCTACAGAGAACGAGCCACCGTGCCGTCAGCTACAGAGAATGAGCCGCCGCGCTGTCAGCTACAGAGAACGAGCTACAGAGAACGAGCCACCGCGCCGTCAGCTACAGAGAACGAGCACTGCGCCGTCAGTCACAGAGTATGGGTGCCTGCGCCGAGGGCCGCCAAGCACCGCCAAGCGCCGCCAGGCACCACCCAGCGACCAAGTCTCTCCACGAACAGCAGCGGGCCGACGCCGCTCATCTCCCAGCGGAGAAAGTCGCGGCTGCAGCCCCGCACAGGCGAGAGGAAATCTCTGATCCGTTCGTATCAGCTCTCCCACTCACAAACCCAAGGAAGCACATACACACACCCACATCTACATTCCCCGGGGCATGAAAGAATGTATCCAAGAGACAATTCACCTCTCTCAAAGCGGGACCGACCCTAGACAATCATCAGAAGACTAATTATAAAGTTTGAACACCAGCTGGCCGTGAGGAATCGTGGCCCATCGTGTGATTAAGAGTCCATCGGTTATAGGAGTGTGAGGTTCATTTTTCTTGCCTTTTCATTTTCGTTTTCTCTTATCGCATAAGCGACCAATAGATTCGTCGATGCAAACTAAAACTCTCGAAATCCTCATTACGAATCTACACGTTTACAGAGAGAGAATATCGTGTAAAACCTGTTTCTTTGTCAGAGCCTCGCCTAAGAATGAATTAAAGCAGAGTCAGATACGCTCTCCCACAAACACCCGCCCTCACCCACCATTGTCTCAAACATTCCGTTAACAAAGATAATCTTGCCGAAGAATCGATTGACGTATGCTTCACCTTTGGGATACAATAAGTGCTTTCATCGTCCGTCATATGAATATCGATGCATGCTTGTTTCAAAACCCCGCCAATCGCCGGTTGTACTCGGTACGCGGTGGGAATAATGAGATGTGCGGTTGCCAAAGTGAAACAACGTAAGCCTTGATGGTTAAGAGTATTGCTCACCGAGTGAATTCTCCCCAATGGTACCGTCGATAATTTCGAACACGAGAGTCGCATTTTAGAGTGTCATATTTTGTTAGAATTAAAATTGTTTAACACAGAAGTATCTTGAGTGTTTCTTTCCAAGTCCATGCAAAACTGTCTTATTCATAAGAACTGTAACCTGCGTTGAGATATGAATTTGGAGACCTAACATAACACTAAGATAATCAATAAATGTTTAATCAAAGATAATCGTTTATCCCGATTGATACAACTCTGGATAACGAAACTAAGCCTAATTATCATAACTGCATATATTAACATAATTGAAAGCATCCGCATAAATTACTACGATTATCTCCGTGATTATCATAATGTATGCATATAATTACATTCATTAAAATACTTTATGCGATTTACGCATTTTTTCAATTTTTCTTATTTTTTATTATTTGTATCAAAATTTCATAATCCGACATGTACAACAATATTACCACTGCCCTTTACATCTTCATTCCTGATCGTGACTAGAAGCTGGAGGAGCGACTGCCAACCAAAGTACAGCCCTTCTTGATCCTCTCTTCAACTTCACAATTGAGGCATTTACCCACACTCGGGTTACAAGACATTTCACGTAAAAATAAAACAATGTTAAAGGCAGTAGAAATCTTTTGTTCAGGTTATGACGAGATGAACGTGGTGATAATAGCAAGTGATGCAAGAACAGACTCAAGTGTTTAGCCACCATACAGAAACAGCCACATGAAACTCCGACCAAAACTATCACGTTACCATACATAGCAGGCGTGACCAAAAAGATCTCCAAAATTCTAAACAAACATAAGATCCAAGTCCGATTCAGCACAGTGCATAAAATCCATGATCTGATTCCATCTGTGAAGGATTTCGTTCCTGACTTACAGTATCCTGGAGTTTACAAATTGAGTTGCAGTTGGGGTGATTGCTACATTGGAGAAACGAAACGTCATGTTTCTGATCGTGTCCGCGAGCACAAGTCAGATCTGAAACACGGCAGAACTGATTCTTCGGCCGTTGCCGATCATTGCTACAACTCTGTGGGCTCTCATGAAATTGTCTTTTCCGAGACCAAGGTGCTCTGCAAACCTCCTGGCTACCATCAAAGGTTTGTACACGAAGCCATACAAATATACAAACACAGACATAATTTCAACCGTGATAATGGTTACAAACTGAGTAATCATTGGAAAGATGTGATTAACCATGCAAAAAAGATTTAACTACACTTATTTGGACCATCTTATTTGGCAGATAACTATTACAGGTGATTGATAGACATCCAGCCTTGTTTTACCAGGTTTAATTTTTTCCCCTTGTTTCACAATTTTGCTATGTAGGCTAGGCGTAGTCACAAACCGTACCTCTCCATAACAAAGGCTCAGCCTTTTATTATGCAGTCTATTCTTAGTCTGAAGCCTCACCTTGCCATATCAATAGAAAGTGTGCCGTACTTGGCCCCTTCCCCTCTCCAACCATTATATATACGGAGTGGTAGCTCTTGTAATCTCTCATTTACTTTATACAGCTGTCGTGGCTGTGACGGTTCCACCTGAAGACGGAAGCTTGTGTTGCCTCCGAAACGTCGTGATTATTATTTTTTATTTTTATTTAATTTATTTTACTTTTATTAATTTGAATTTTTTACCTACGTGACTTTACCGAAAAAACCTAAGAATAAGGAGGTAAGTGTTTGACATAAAACTTATAAATCGCAGACACTGGCTCAAACAGGGATTCCGAGGTTGCAAGCTCACAGGTTAAAGACACAGGTCTAGCAGAGTGATGTCTACGACTCACATGTCTTGGCACAAGCCAAGCATTAGTTGCAGAGGTCCCAAGCTCACAGGGCTTGGCACTTCTAAGGCACGAACTGAGGAAGGTTGCATAGATTTCCAGGTTTTAAACACTAACCAAGCAGAGTTGTAGAGGTGGCACGGTTGCAAAGCTGAATTTCACTTCGGAAATGCTGCAAGGTGTCTCCTAATCCTGATATTATAACTCTGTAATGATATCTGTTGGATATGACCCAGAAATGCAACTGTAACCTAGTACGCAAGTGTATTCTCAGGAATGTCAATTCACTGACAGTAACACTGTATAGGTAGTCCTCGACTTGCGAACGAGATATGTTCCTGAGACCCGTTCGTCGGTCAAACGGTTCGTAAGTAGGAACACAATAATGTGCTGTACTAAATACACGTACGGTCAGTGTTACAAAATGTGTTACGGTTAAACAAAAAATGGAAGGGAACAATGAGCAGCCACAATTGCACAGACACACGGGGCCAAGCGTAGACGCACACACACCTATGAAGGGGGTTATTTGCCGATACTTCACCACACTGGTCAAAGCGAGGCAACAAAGGCAGGGAGCATAGGGCCTCCCCTAGGTTGACATGGGTACAATTGAGCTCAATGCATTTTGCTGTACTGCTGGATTAAATGCTCCCTTGCCGTCAATGTATACAGTTTTTCCAAAATACTAACATAGTACCCAGTAATTTTTAGTGTATTTTACGTAATGCTTTAAAAACGTTTGGAGAAGATGCATGCGCGCATGATAATTTGGAGAATCAAATTAAGTTGCCTCTCCATGACAACCAGCTCACGGCTCTCCCCAAGGGAGTGTTTGACCAGCTCGTGAATCTCAATACGTTGTGGTTGAACAGTAACCAGCTGAAGTCTCTCAGCACTGGGGTCTTTGACAGCCAGACCCAGCTGACAGCTCTGAGCCTAAGTATACACGCGACATGCAGCCAACAAAGTAGATAAAATGTACATGTGCGGGTGACCTTTACCTGGCAACACAAGCAGGTACTGAAACACGATGGAGGGAAATCTTCAGAGATGGAGGCTGAAACTGGACCGCACGCTTACCTTTCACGACCACATGACAAGGGTAACTGCTCATACGAAGACGGTACAACCTGGTCCAGAAACTGACCAGCAAAAACTGGACGGAATCAGCATTAATTATATAGATAGAAGCGATGACCTTGTGTGCTCCACAGCTGAGTGTTGTACTGAACGTTCAACTGAACGTATGTATGTTAAACTTCCTTCGCACCGTATGTAGCCAACCGTGTCATGGATCATTGGACCTAAGCACATTCAATTCTGCAGGAATCCAGGGGCAGAGGTGGGAAACTGGGAGAATGAAAGGACGGGGGGAAACAGCAGTGGCTTTACTCGGTTTCCACATTCCTGTCTCTCCGAGCCTCTAAATGCCTTCCCCTGTGTCTCTCAGCGTCTCTAAATAGTGTCGCTCCTGGGGTGTCACTGTACGCTCATGAAGGTAGGCCACGAGATGACCATATATACCTTGAACGATGCCCGCGTCAATGCCATCGAGGGAGAAGAACCCGGGCAAGTCCAAGGCCGACAACGTGGTGGCTAGACCTGATGCCCACTCAACACAGAGTCCTCTTTTTCATCAAAGGACTGCTGAGCCAAGACAAACTTTAAAAAGAAAATCCTGCAAACTAGACAGGTTCCGTTTGTCCACTAGGGGCGTTGAGGTGCCGTCCCACTAGGCAGCTGCAGATGAGAAATATTTTTTCTAATCAAAATACTATTCTATCAATTATTTATCTGTGTTCATTTTTTTTTATATGATGATTCTTTCAACGTGAAGATAACATTTTAAGTTGTTGATATTATAAACTGCTGCAACACTACAGTATGATTTGTGCCTTGGGGAGGTCTCCAGGAGGCTGTGCAGGTATCCGAGTGAGAAATATCCCTTAATTCATTGCGATTAGATCGCATTTTAGCCACGTCGTTGGAGACCCATTCAGGGCAGTGAAAAAGGCGCCCATGGCTGTAATGACTATGTCACAATGGTAGGTTGTACTGTGAAAATATAGCAGGTCACGGCCTACACGTAGGTGAGTGTATGACGGTATCTGGCTGTTATTGTATGCGGTGTCTTGGTTGCCGTGGCTAATTTGTTGAGTCGTGTCAGCTGATATTTAATTGTGGTGCTTCCATTCTTCCCTGCCGTTTGGCTGTTATCTCCGACTCTCTGAGTTGCTTTGCCTTGTTGGGTGCCTCTGCATTAACGGGCTGGGGTCTCACTAGCATGGCCACCTCTGCTCCCTCAGCCTCGACGTATCGATGGTTCTGGCTGTGTGATGTGCTGTGTGTATTGTGACGCGCTTGCCTCACAGCGCAGTTGGCAGCGCCGCAGCTTGTATTACACATAGACTTGACATTAACTTACTAATCCCCCTATTCTCCCTGCCTAATCTCTCCCATCAACATAGTGCTACTCTCCCATTAACACCGCTTTTGTGCGCATATGCGACGATACTCTTATGCAGCGACGGAAGTTCATTGTATGCTAATTGCTCTCCCTAATCTCTCTTCCTAATCTCTCCATGAACACAACTGACGTGCTTGCGTCCAGGGATAAAATTCCTCTCCAGCTCAGACCCTGCTTGCTTGCCCATCGCAATGTAAATAACCTCTTGTTGTAACAGCTCTTTCGCTGGTTCAGCAGTTCCACTGCTGGATTCTATTTTTTCCACCTGAAGAAGACCGCTTGTGTTGCGATCGAAATGTCGTGATATATTATTTTTTGTTTTATTTAATTTTTCTACCTACGTGACTTTACCGAAAGAACCAAAGAGTATTTATTTGTTCTTTAGGCTTTTGGCAGTGTCAAAGGGGTTGTGTAGTGTGGACTTGAGGGTCTTGGGGACAGCATTTGAGTGGCAGTAATGTTTGTCACGTAAATAGAACATGCCAATTCGCTACTAGTACAGCACACTGGTGTGTTGGAGAGCTAAGCCACAACATTTACAATCTGAGTATAGCGTTTCACCAATAATTACAACTAGCTTCATTAGGCGACAGCGAGATTTGTGGAGAAGTCCACCTGTTTCGTTCCTTAAATAGTCATAGATGTAATGACAACACTTGTGCGCTTTTTTTGCGCGAAGTGGGGGGGATTAATTTATCAACGTGCTTCATACATGTGCATTATGCGAGTCCAATGATATTGTACTGCCTGTCGATTGTGCATACTAAAATCGCCATAACAACGGTAATCCATATTGAAGTATGGTGGCCTCTATAGGCATGCAATTAAACAATGTATTATTTGATGATTCGCTTCCAAGCAGCACCAAGTCTGTAGCTATTTGAACAATGAAAATTATTTTTTATTTCACTCAATTTAGATCATTAGTCTATGGTCAGTAGTCACTAGTTTTGCACAGAACTTTAACATTTTAAAAATCAATTGAGTGTCCGTCCTTGTTGGCACGCGTGTTATGCTACTGCTGACAGTTGTATTTGGGAGTATTTAATATTTATTTGGTGTACTTTTAGTCTCATGCTGATCATTCGTCCTGTTTGTTTGTCTGACTTGTATCAGGTAAGCGGTCTGTTATCTCGGTCATTGCAGTTGTAAAACAACCAGCTGATAGCTCTCAGCACTGGGGTGTTTAACAGCCAGTCCCACCTGACTGCTCTGAGCACAAACTATCTGAAAGCATTTCCCGAGGGGCATTTAGTCGCTCTGTGAATATGAATATGTTGCCAATGACTCCATGCAGCTGGTTTCCTTCCAGATCCAAGATCTCTGTGTCCCCAGGGATCCCATCTGGCACCGAGCCCAGACGTTTGTTTTCACAGTTCACCACCTGACCAGGGCCTCTATCGTAGTGTGTACCATGGAAGCATTTACAGACGCCTTCTTCTCCACACGCAGATTTCCTGGCTCGAATTCCCACCCGGAGCCACGAGATCAGATGTGGAGACACGATAACAGTCATCATCCTAATAGCAGCATGGCCATCATAATGATAATAAATTAGTTACCACCCTATTGATAATTATAACCAACATGATAATACTTGCTTTAGTACCCGACTTCGCCCGGTACTTGGATTCACGACGCCCGGCCGCCTTTGTCTCCTCAGTGGCGATGTTCATACACCACACCAGTTACTCGTTTGAAGCAGAGTCGACCTAGGGAAGGCCCAAAACCGGTTCAAATAATCGTCACCGGTGGTGGCCGTGAGCGGGAATCGAACTCGGGTCGACGGGTTCGTAGCGCAGCTCACGAATCGCTACGCAGTCGCTGCTCCCCCCCCCCCCACACAGGATAAAGACAAAGATACCCCGTGTAGCCTGTGAGACTGTAGGGGGCACTTGCCCCCTACAGTCTCACAGGCTACACGGCCCCCCAACAACCACAGCCTGCAGCGCCCCCCAACAACCACAGCCTGCGGTGGCCCCCAACAGGCTGGTTAAGTAAATCCTTATGATCCACTCGCACAGCGTGTGGTGGGCCTTCATCCACCAGTGGATTTAAGCACCAAAAAACAACAATACTAATGTAATTAGAACAGTGTTATATGCCCGTACGTAATGGATGTGTGTGTAGTGCACTTGTGTTTTACCGTTAAAAGTATTATTATAGAGTACTGTGCGTTGACTACTGTACTGGTCATGTGGTTGCTTCAGTAGTTGAGGATACATGGGTCTCCCCCCACCCGTGCCTGTTCGGGGGCGTACATGTTTGTGAGGGGCGTACCTCTGGTTGGCTGCTTGGTCCCGGTAATGTGACACACTTCAACCAATCCATGCCGCGTTAGTCACAGAATGACAGAATCACAGAATCACAGAGCTGGGTGCTTATATATTAGGATAAGTGATAGGAGACCATCTAAGTGACCAGGCCATTATCTTTGACATTTGTCATACAAAAATAACTAAAACACTTCATGAATTAATTTTTCAACGATAATTTAAAATGTTTGACCTTCAAGCATGTATACATGACACTCATTGTGACTGGCATATGATGAAAAAAATTCCAGTTTTTAAACTGCTTGGACATATTTTAAGAACGACCTTAAAAAAATAATTGACACACATGCCCCTTTTAAAAAGTTCAGAATAAAGGATAATCGTCCACCAAGGTTTGATCCGAACATCTCTGAAATCAAGAACACTAGAGATATAGGCTAAAATAAACCAAATATATATCAAACAACCTTTTTTATTCGATTATACCGAGAACACTGAGAAACAGATACACTGGCTTGTTAAAAAACGCTAAATATTCATACTATTATTAAACTATTATAAGTTCACAAAACACCCAAGACTCTTCTGTCAAACATTAAATTCACTTGAAAACACAAGGCAAACAAAATGTTCTACCGAAAAAAAATATTTTACTGAATAGCAAAAAACTCTTCACGAAACAAGGCATTGTCAATGGATGTAATTCTCATTGTCGATCAGCAGTACATATATTTGACAAAACACATCAAAGTAAAATGTCTCCAAATACACCACCATTCACATCACTTACGTCTTTCTCTTCCCATACCAACCCTTTGTTTGGAATAGTGAATGTCATCGTCCTTACTTCTCGCTTAATACCATATGTGAACGGTACGTACTGAACGACTTCGTACCATTTAAGATATTGTCATCCACGGAAAAAGACCAGTTACCTGCATTGGCACTTGTGGCTGTGGCAAATCTCATCTATAAACTCTTCACACACATTTTCCACCTCTCACTTACCAAAGGCACATCCACTAGAGTGGAAAGCTGCTCTTATTCGTCCAGTATATTAAAAATGGCTCCAAAGAAGACCCTAACAATTATAGCCCAATCTCTATTATTTTTCTAGTTACTACCATATTTGAAAACATACTTCGATCATGAATAAACTGCTACCTAAAAAGTGACAATCTCCTTCACAGTAATCTGTCTAGTATTCGAGAGGATTATTGCAACACCACAGCAATGGTGGAAGTATTACATTTTCTTTTCAGTAACCTGGATAAAGGCCACTACTGCCGTGCACTATTTCCTGTCAAAAGCTTTTAACACTGTTGACCATGATATTCTAGTTGCAAGACTTGGTCAACCATAAATATAATATAATGCACTACAATTGTTTAAGAGTTACCTTTCAGACAGTTATTAAAAAGGTACAAAGTGATAACATCTCATCCACAAATATGAAGTGACAAAGGATGCTCTAAAAGGTGCCGTGCTGGATCTAATGATCTTCTCCTTATATTTAAACTATCTTGGAATAAACTAAACAAGTTCAGAGTTAAATACTTTTGGTGATGACACTGTCATGCTAGTAGTTGGGTAAATCTCATAACAAAGTCATACAGAATCTCCCAAAAGTTTTCGACATCATTCAATATCATTTGCCATCTGAAAAAATGCTCCTTAATCCCCCAAAACGAGGATCATGCTCTTTTCTTCCAAGATTAATGCAGTTGCATTCTCTTCACCTATTACGGATATGAGAAACAAACATTATTAAATGAACAGTCCTTCAAGTACTTGGATTTATTCAAAACTTATATTTCAACCCAATATTGATGACATCTCAAGTTAAATAAAATAAAAATTGGGATTTTTAAACAGAAACAAAAATTACTTTCAAATTAGATTGTGCCTGCGAATTCCTACAGCTTATTAAATTTAATTTAACTTGTAAAAAAATTCTTGAAATATATGTATAGTATTATGTTTATGCTGCGTGTCTGCTGCTGCTTTCTCCTATACAGTGCTTTGAGATCCCTGATGAAAAGCATTATATGAATGTGATTATTATCATTCTACAACTTTTTGACTCGTGTGACGCTGCTTACAGATCAGCTACGAATGAATCACTAAACACACTAAACCCCCTTCGTAATTCTGCTCTTCGATTTACACTAGATGTACCACACATGACCCACCATTGTGATCTCTGCTTAAAATAAAATCTCACATCCCTTGATGCAGGAAGAAATCTACATTGGGCCCTGTTCATCCATAACAATTTTTGGCAAATCTGTCAAATACTTAGCTCATTCATTATCCCCATTAAATTTACTTAAAACTTTCCAATGATGTAAATGCTTACCCCGAGCTCTCATACTCTGATGGTGCATTGTCTTTGAGTT
>JAAXLI020001250.1:147355-167466 GCA_014621495.2 Entosphenus tridentatus | reverse complement strand
ACATGACTCCTTGTAAAAAAGGTGTCAGTTTTGTTGCCAGATAGAAGGGTAAAAAACCAATTATAATATTATCCTCATTGTTAAACCCAAGAAACCTAAGGCGTCCATCTAATTGCCTTTTAAATATTCCTAGAACAAGACTTAGAATAGGTGACAAAGCATTTGCGGTTGCAGCACCAACGTATTGTATCAACCTTCTTCTTGGTTCTTTCGGTAAAGTCACGTAGAATCGAAATAATAAAATAATAAAAATAAAACATAATACAATAATTCTCACGAGAACAGGTCTGTCGAGAAGACAGAGTCTGTCTTCTCGACAGACCTGTTCTCCACCTGAGGACGGCTGCTTGCGTTGTGGCCGAAACGTCGTGAGAATGATTTTATGTTTTATTTTTATTATTTTCTTATTTCCATTCTATGTGACTTCACCGAAAGAACCAAGAAGATGAATCCCTGCAGTTACGAAAGCTTTAAATCGAAATTTTTATCAACCTTGTTTACTCCCTTAACATCATATATCTTCCTTCAAAAAATATCCTGGAGCAGACAATTAGTGCTTGATACAGTCACATTTGCAAATGTGATTAGTAATTTTCATCATTACCTGTGTAGTATCGATAGTTCAATGTTAATGTGTCATGTTATTGAGGGACAACTGCTCTGTGGTGTTATCTTAGTGTCGTCTGGGACTGCTTTGTTAATGTTCTTGCTTCCTTGCTCAATCTTGATAAATCGGAGTTGTATAAATAATTAATGTATTATGGTTAGTTCAATTTCGATTTAAAGCTTTCGTGACTGCAGGGATTCATCTTCTTGGTTCTTTCGGTAAAGTCACGTAGAAGAGAAGTAAAACAATAATAAAAATAAAACATATTAAAATAATTCTCACAACGTTTCGGCCACAACGCAAGTAGCCGTCCTCAGGTGAAAACCAGGTCTGTCGAGGCGACAGGGTCTGAATGAAAAAGCACACGTGCTTGGGGCATGTATATAAGCTGGGTTGGAAGGGGGGAAGAAAGGGGGAGCCTTAACAAAAGAATATGCATATCAAGAGGAATTTAGCATATTTATGGGAAATGCAAGTATGTGATTAGTACTGCATATGCCCGTGCATTATGCAGGATTAGCAGCATCAAAGGGAGGGGATAGGTAAATGCAGGTATGTGATTAGTGCTACTTGCCCGTGCTTGATGCAGGATTAGCAGCACCACAGGGAGGGGATAGGGGTAGCATTAATAAAGGGAAGAAGTGTTAATAGTATGTAGCTGCAGTAACTAAAACCACCACGTAAACAACTGAAGTATAAACTACATAGTATCATTATTATACTAAATATACTCTACAATAAGCTGAGTTACTAACAGTAAGTAATACATTACAATTCTACGTCGTAAAAAAATATAATATGCTTCCATCTAAACTTTATTCTCTTACATCGGACGAGTCTACACCGTACTATATACTGCCATAGACTAACCCAAACATTAAATTATATACTGTATTTCTATAAACCACCCTATACCTTATCCATTGTAATATTACAATATGTATTATTATACCCACCCTAATGTATATCACACTGCTGTATATTCACTATACAATAACGATACTATATATTACTTTGTACATTGTATTAAGCATATACATTTTTAAAACTATTTGTTATTATACAGTGTGAAAGATACTAAGAGGAAGCAACAAAATATGTCAATGCAGCGGAGCAAAGAATCCATTCCCTGCTGAGAATACAATGCCAGTGAATGGAATGCGGTCTGAAAGTCACCGTAAACGTGAACACAATAAGTTAAGATCCGAAATGGTTTATTACGTCCTTCCAATGATTGCTAAGCCAGAATCCATCTTCTCGGTTGAAATTGTCTCTGTGTTTGTATATGTGGATAGCCTCATGAACGAATCTCTCATGGTAGCCAGATGGCTTGCAGAGAACCTCTGTCTTGGAGAAGTCAATATCATGTGAGCCCACTGAATTGTAACAGTGATCTGCCACGGCTGAAGTGTTTGTCCTACCGTGTTTCAAGTCTGCTTTGTTCACGGATGCGGTCCGAGACATGTCGTTTGGTTTCTCCAATGTAACTGCTACCACAGAGGCAACTTAGTTTGTAGACGCCAAGGTACTGTATGTCTGGAACCACATCTTTAACAGACGGGACCAGATCACGGATTTTATGTACTGTGTTGAATCGGACCTGGATCTTGTGTTTTATCAGGATTTTGGAGATCTTTTTTGTGACCCCAGCAATGTAGGGGAAGGTGATGATCTTGAAAGGCTCCTCAACGGGATCCTTCTTGATGGTTGGAGTAATGGCTTTGCGGATTGTGTAGTCGGAGTAACCATTAGCCTTAAGAGCTTGGCGTACGTGTTTGAGTTAACTGACAATGTGTTCCTGGTCGGATATGCATTGGGCTCTATGGTATAAAGTCTTGATGAGGGAATTCTTCTGGGATGGATGGTGGTGGGAATCCGGTTTTAGGTAAGCATCCGTATGGGTGGCTATCCTGTAGACAGAATGGCTCATTGAACCATCAGGTCTCCTTTTAACTAGGACATCCAAAAAGGGTAGCTTGCCATCTTTTTCTACTTCCATGGTGAATCTGATGGCTGGGTGTATGGAATTGATGTGGTCGAGAAATTGGTCTAGAGCAGGCTGGCCTTGTGGCCAGATGACAAAAGTGTCATCTACGTACCTCTTACATAAGGTCGGGCGTAGAGTGGCAGTCTGGATGGCGTCAGTCTCAAATTTCTCCATGAAAATGTTGGCTACAACCGGAGATAGGGGGGAGCCCATTGGGGTGCCCTCAGTTTGCTTGTAGAAAGTTCCATTCCAGGTGAAGTATGTATTGGTTAAGCAGTGTCTCACCAGGGGGGTACCCCAGTATTCAGTCCTTGATGAACCAAGTCTTCAATGATTGCGATGGTGTCAGGTACAGGAACTTTGGTGAATAAGGAAACCACATCAAAACTGACAAGCAGGTCGTCTGGGGACAGGAAAATCCCTTTGATTGTCGATACCAGGTCGGTAAAGTTTAGTACCGCAGAGGTGGTTTTTCCAGTGAAAGGCCGTAGGATTTCAGACAAAAAACGAGCCAGTTTGTATGTGGGGGAGTTGATAGTAGAGACAATGGGACGAAAAGGTGTATCTTCTTTATATATCTTTGGTAAGCGTATAATCTTGGTGGCCTGGCTGCAGAAGGTTTCAAAGAGAACTGTTTGGTCTGATCAATTAATGCGGTTGAAGCAAAAATGATGTTTTTGGTTTTAGTGACGAGGCTGTTGGTGGGGTCTCTTTTTATTTTTGTATAGCTGCCATCGTTGAGTAGTTCTTGAATTTTGTTGTTGTATTCTATTTTGTCCATGATGACAGTGGCATTGCCTTTGTCGGCTGAGAGGATAACAATGTCATCCCTCTTTTTCAATTGAGCTAATTCAAAACGCTCATCTTTGCTGATGTTGCTAGCAGGCATCTTAGCGTTTTTGAGGGTTGCAGAGATTTCAGATCTTGCTACATCTGCAGCGATGTGACTCAATCCCTTGAGAGCTACATCTACTCGGGCAATTATATCATTAACTTTGGCAGTATATAGTACGGTGTAGACTCGTGCGATGTAAGAGAATAAAGTTTAGATGGAAGCATATTATATTTTTTACGACGTAGAATTGTAATGTATTACTTACTGTTAGTAACTCAGCTTATTGTAGAGTATATTTAGTATACTGATGATACTATGTAGTTTATACCTGAGTTTTTTACGTGGTGGTTTTAGTTACTGCAGCTACATACTATTAACACTTCTTCCCTTTATTAATGCTTCCCCTATCCCCTCTCTGTGATGCTGCTAATCCTGCATAATGCACAGGCATATGCAGTACTAATCACATACTTGCATTTCCCATAAATATGCTAAATTCCTCTTGATATGCATATTCTTTTGTTAAGGCTCCCCCTTTATTCCCCCCTTCCAACCCAGCGTATATACATGCTCCAAGCATGTGTGCTTTTTCATTCAGACGCTGTCGCCTCGACAGACCTGGTTTTCACCTGAGGACGGCTACTTGCGTTGTGGCCGAAACGTCGTGAGAATTATTTTATTATGTTTTATTTTTATTATTTTATTACTTCCTTTCTACGTGACTTTACCGAAAGAACCAAGAAGATGGTTAGTTCATTGAATACTATTCTATATCTTTTTCACTCCTATAGGTTTTTATATTGTTTGTTGCTGTAACGTGCTAACCTGCCCCTACTGGACATTTGTGTTGAAGAGCTTCTAAGCTCATCAGATTCCTCCTGCAGTCTAAATAAAGGGTTTGATGTCACAACTTTTATTCACTCAATCCCTGTGACCTCTTTGTATTAGCTATGAAGAAGGGCCATTGACCTTCCACATCATCTACCTATCTATATATAAGTCAAAAATTGGGGCGGGGTTTGTGGGTTTGTGTGTGGGTTTGTGTGTGGGTTTGTGTGTGGTCGCGCGCTTGGCTCTCCAACGGTGGGGTTTACTCTTGATTTGAAGCTTTCGTGACTGCAGGGATCCATACTCTTTGGATCTTTCGGTAAAGTCACGTAGGTATAAAATAAAATTAATCACGATGTTTCGATCGCAACACAAGCAGTCGTCCTCAGGTATAAAAATATAATCCAGCAGTGGAACTGCTGAACCTCAGTTCCACTGCTATTCGTTTTTCACATCCGTCAACTTTAATTAGTTTAATTAGCGATGTTGTGCGATTTTTGTGGCCTCACATTTATTTATTTATTCATGACGCTTGCACAACCATACCAACTCACGCGCCTTTGGTGGGGGGAACAGCCCATGCCAAGTTGCACGCCTTCGGTGGAAGTGAGGGGGCATATTTATTCGCGTTAAAAATACTATAAAATACATTAAACGCTGACATAAATTATTCACTGTGTGATGTCCCCCCCCACCCCGATGCATGAGGTTATTACTATTTTACAGTCGCTAGATGCTACCACTATAGGCCGCAGATATTACTGCAGAGCAACCGGGGAGATCGTGGCTGCGGGCGGGGGGGGGGGGGGGGTAGCAGCCCAGCCCCAGCCTGCTAAGGTTCCACCTCAGCCGGCTGGACAATCTAGGTGAGGCCGGAGGCTCTGCATGGGACTAGGCCTCACCACGCCACTCTGTCACGTGAGTACTTTGTGCTATACAGTCGATAAATACTGCTATAGAGTCAGCATGTACTACTGTAGTGATACCAGGTATCGCCACAGTCGGTATGCACTGCTGTAATCATGGCAGGTACCACCACAATCAGTATGCACTGCTGTAATCATAGCTGGTACCACCAAAGTCGGTATGCACTGCTGCAGAGAAAGCTGGTACCACCACAGTATGCACTACTGTAATCATAGCAGGTTCCACCACAGTATGCATTGCTACAGTGAAAGCAGGTACCACCACAGTATGCACTGCTGTAATCATAGCAGGTACCACCTCAGTCAGTACGCACCGCTGTTAGATTTTTAAGAGTAGTTTTGAAATATGTTTAAGACCCGGGCAACACCAGGTACCTTCCGCTAGTCTATTATATATTTTAATAAGAAAGTTCGAAACGTAAACTTGGTCAATGCATCATAGTTATGGAGACAACTCGTAACAAGTCTAAGACGTAAAATATATCCATACACTCTAGCAACCAATACTTTTATTCAGTATTCGTTTCATTCGTCTTTGACATTTAAGTATAACGTCAACGTTTAACTGTTACCCACTTCCGCCCGACAAAGACAATTTAATCAAGATGTCACGTGGGCAAACATTCCCAACGATGTGGCTTATTAGCAAAACCGGAATATTGATCATTTTGTTTGGAAACAATAAATTGTAATTTGTCATTTGTTATATTAAAAAACTGAGAGTTTTAGCAAGCACAAATAGGCAGCTTAAAGATCTACAACCAAATTTAAAGGCCATGTGACAGTTGACATAATTCGTAGAAATTCCTGCCACGCATTCCCTTTGGGAATTCATAAAGAGAATATCGTCACCAGAACGGAGATGGTTAATGTTGTATCCCATAACACTGATCCTGCAATATCTCCAACACAATTTTCTTAATATATTGTCTAATGTCCCTTTGAATAACATTGGTTAACAACTATCACCTTCTCAGATTCACCTGTCAATGTGCTTTTTGCTCCTTTATCTCCCATGCAATTTTAGTGTGACTGTTCATTTTCAAGTGTCGATTTTAATGATTTCCAAAGTGTTTTATGAAGGCATCGCTTTGCGAGAGCTCTGATGACTGCATCAATTTATACAGGATCGAATAAACGTTCGTAAATCAACAGAGTCCATCTGCAATGGTAATTGACATGCATTGATCTATATCCCGGAATTTGATGAATAGTATCTCAGCATGTCAGCCGGCAGTGGATCGGTGGAGCAGCTGCAGGTTGGATCTGCAGTTTGTGAACTCCACAGTGTATAAATTTTGATTTAAATTTTGATTTAAATTTTGATTTAAAGCTTCCGTGACTGCAGGGATTCATATTCTTGGTTCTTTCGGTAAAGTCACGTAGAAGGGAAATAATAAAATAATACCCAATTTAATGTTACACAGTTTAGTAGTTGCAGGGTTAAACCGACTGTTAAAAGTACGTTATTCTTCTGTCCCTTATTTTTTGGAATTAATCATCTACATCTGCCTGCTGCAAACACTGCTTCCTCCAATCCACGTTTTCTCCACCAGGGTCGTCAATTACAGGGAGATTTTTCTGCAGCAATAAATTAACAAACGGCTGAATATGAAGTAATTGGTCTGCGTGTTAATGACTTGAGACTCAGACTGGGTCGTCACTACCAACGGCCAGTGCCTTTTGGGGAGAGCCGCACAGCTGGTTTCCTGCCAAATCCAAGAACTCAGTGTTGGCAGGGATCCCGTCTGGCACATTTATTTAAACAGATCACCGCGGCAGTCTATAATGTCGTCTTTAATGTAGACTGTAGACTGGCTGCAGTCTACATTATAGACTGCCAGTATACTCACCAAACTTAATAACCAGGCTACAGGTTACATTATAGACTGCTAGTACCCTCACTCAGATTAAGGACCATGCTACAGCCTACATTAGTGTTTTTTTATTATTATTTTTATTCACTTTAATTGTATTAATATTTTTCTATCAATGTGACTTTACCGAAAGAACCAAAGAATAGTATCCCCATTGTTGAACCCAAGAAACAGGCGTCCATCTAATTGCCTTTCAAATATTCCTAGTGTAATGCGAGCAAGGATTGAGGGGGGGCGGAGCCTGGGTCACGTGAGGGGAGGGAGGAGTTAGAGTCACGTGGGGGAGATGATTTAGGGAGAGAACCGGAAGGGGATCGGGGAGTTGAGACGGAGTGAAATAGGAGGAGGCCACGCTGGGCAGTACGGAAAGAGTGGCGAGGTTGCCACGCGGTGGGAGACGTCGACACCGTCAGCCATCGGTGTCAGACGAAGAGAGAGCTGGCGGGCTGTGGGAGGCCAGCCATATACGGGCCATAGTGAAGCTGGAGAGATGGAGCAGCGGTGTGGCTGCAAGGCGGTGCAGCAGGGAGACTGCATATCGGAGCAGCAGAGTGGCTATGGAGTGATCGTCGGGAGAGAGGCGGGCCTGAGCGAGGACGCCGTGGTAACGAGATTCTACGAACCCAATAAAGGACAATGGAGATCATCACATGAGAGAGCGTCCTTTATTACACTAGAACAAGACTTGGAATAGGTGACAAAGTATTTGCGGTTGCAGCACCAACCTTTTGGAACAACCTTAACATCCTAAATCTTTCTTCAAAGAATATCCTGGAGCAGACAATTAGTGCTTGATACAGTCACATTTGCAAATGTGATTAGTAATTTTCATCATTGCTCTTTGGTTCTTTCGGTAAAGTCACGTAGGTAGAAAAATACAACAAAATAAACATAATATATCACGATGTTTTGATCGCAACACAAGCGGTCGTCCTACGTAACTTTACCGAAAGAACCCAAGAGTATGGATTCCTGCAGTCACGAAAGCTTCAAATCAAGACTTTCATCATTACCTGTGTAGTATCGATAGTCCACTGTTAATGTGTCATGTTATTGAGAGACAACTGCTGTGTGGGAAGCAACTGGCTCAGTGCCCTTCCAGATGGAGTGTTTGACCATCTCGTGAATCTGAAGGAGTTGAGGTTGTACAACAAACCAGCTGACATATTTCAACGCCGGCGTTTTTTGACATCTTGACCAGCTGACTGCCCTGAGACTGAACACAAAGCGGCTGAGAAGCATTCCCAAGAGGGGTGGTTTAGTGGCATGGTGAATCTGGATAAGTTTCCATTTTACAACAGCAGCAACAAACGACATCAACAAACTAGCAACCCCTCCTGTTTGAAGTTCTCTTCACCAATTGTCCCCACTGCCAATTAACGGATTCCTCTGTTGATCAAGAATGATGGAGGCAGCGGAAAAGGCGTGAAGTCAAGGTCACGCGAGATTAGTGTGGCGGCTGGGTCATCTCAGTCCCCTAAATAACTATGGACAAAATAGAGTACACCGCTGTGGTCTGTGCTGCTTCAATTAGGGAATATGAAAACGATTTATATTTCAACATGCTCGAATAGAATTGATTCCAGATTAGCAAAACTTAGCATTCAGTCCAACAAGCCTAAGTCTGCTGATGAGACACTGAATGTCAAAACCGATCCGGAGGTTTGCTAGTCTTTAAATAATGCGGCTGAAATGAAGTATTCCCAGAAAGCCGTGCGTGTGGCTGCGTAAAAAAATACGTTTGGTTATTTATGTGGAGAGACGGGTATCCGGTAGGAGACATTGTCTGCTTGTCTGTGTTGCTATTCTAACTGCTACTATCCTGTTGTCGTTGCTCTAGTCGTGCCATGGGATGGGAGGTTCATGATGTCACAATGCCTGGTCTCTTGAAGCATGGTTTCCAAAACTCCAGTCCTCGCGGTCCCCCACCACCATCGCCACTGCCACCACTCAGTTTGTCTGCATTTAACAATTTATATCCCCCCCCCCCCCCCCGCCATTGAAAATGCAATTTAACTAATTCTATGTGCCACGCTAAGCGATTAATATTGTCTGCGTCACGTGGAACACGTATAAACATACACGCACGGGATATGTGTATATACAGAACGTGTGCTCACAAACGGAACACGTGCGCACATGTAACACGTGTAGAGAGAGACAAATGGAACACGTGTATACGCACACAGATCACGTGCACACACAAACGTGGAACACATGCGCACACAAAAGGAACATGGTGTGCAAACACAGAACACGTGTGCGCACACACGGAACACGTGCACACACACACTCGCACACTGAGATTAATCTGAATCGTGTTTGAACATCTCAACACCTCCCCAAATACACACCGATGTTGTTTAGCTTCCTCTTGTCTTGCACAATTATTATATTTAGGTGTTCAACACTAGAGTCTCTCCCAGCTCAATGGACTTGGTCTAGGACAGGGGTCGGTAACTTGTGGCTCCGAAGCCGCATCCGGCTCTTTAAATGCCCCCTGCAGCTCTTTTGCTGCCCCCTTGCGGCTCTTGGCTGCCCCCTTGCGGCTCTTTGACTGCCCCTTTGCAGCTCTTTGGCTGCTGCCTTGCGGCTCTTTAGCTGCCACCTTGCGGCTCTTTTGCTGCCCGCTTGTAGCCCTTTGGCTGCCCCCTTGTGGCTCTTTGGCTGCCCCCTTGTGGGCAGTCGTTTAAAAAAAACGTATATCTTAAACATAATTTGACATTGAGATAAATTATTAAATATAACTCGTCCAGAAATTTGTTTCTGCCTGCCCCAAGCCAGGATAAATGAGGAGGGTTGGCATCTGGTAGCAACCGGCCATAAAACCTTAAGTGGGCAGAGGGTGCGACGGAGATGGCGCAGGACAGGGCAGCATGGAGAAGGTTGGTAAGGACAACGGACCCCACATGAGTGGGACAAACGCGTTGAAAATAAAAGATAATTGGTTAAATATGGCAGGGATTGGGTCACTATGGAATGTCTTGGTGACAATAACATGTACACCAGTCAAACTGTATTATTAACGAATACCTAAAGGGGAAATGAAGTAAATAGACGCAGTTCATTCTACCAGATATTTAGTTAATTTAATTCAGAATGTTTGTCGTCTGCCGTATACACACTGCAGCGTTTGTGTCAAAGTATCTCTGTGTGTGATGCGGATGTCAAACTATGTAGGTAAAAGACAAACAACAACAAAAACTGCTCTCCTCCTTCCTTGAAGGGTTGCCGACTCCTGGTAGAAGGGAGAGAGCCAGCTGCAAGCCCTTCCCACTGGAGTGTTTGACCAGCTCGTGAATGTGAAGGAGTTGTGGCTATACAATTACGATACTATATATTACTTATATAGTATGTATAGTGAATATACAGCAGTGTGATATACATTAGGGTGGGTATAATAATACATAGTGTAATATTACAATGGATAAGGTGTAGGGTGGTTTATAGCAATGCAGTATATAATTTAATGTTTGCGTTTGTCTATGGCAGTATATAGTACGGTGTAGACTCGTGCGATGTAAGAGAATAAAGTTTAGATGGAAGCATATTATATTTTTTACGACGTAGAATTGTAATGTATTACTTACTGTTAGTAACTCAGCTTATTGTAGAGTATATTTAGTATAATGATGATACTATGTAATTTATACTTTAGTTGTTTACGTGGTGGTTTTAGTTACTGCAGCTACATACTATTAACACTTCTTCCCTTTATTAATGCTACCCCTATCCCCTCCCTGTGATGCTGCTAATCCTGCATCATGCACGGGCAAAGTAGCACTAATCACATACCTACATCTCCCATATCCCCTCCCTTTGATGCTGCTAATCCTGCATAATGCACGGGCATATGCAGTACTAATCACATACCTGCATTTCCCATAAATATTCTAAATTCCTCTTGATATGCATATTCTTTTGTTAAGGCTCCCCCTTTTTTCCCCCCTTCCAACCCAGCTTATATACATGCTCCAAGCACGTGTGCTTTTTCATTCAGACGCTGTCGCCTCGACAGACCTGGTTTTCACCTGAGGACGGCTATTTGCGTTGTGGCCGAAACGTCGTGAGAATTATTTTATTATGTTTTATTTTTATTATTTTATTACTTCCCTTCTACGTGACTTTACCGAAAGAACCAAGAAGATGAATCCCTGCAGTCACGAAAGCTTTAAATCGAAACTTTGTGTGTGCATTCATGACCAGACCAATCCCATGAACTCAACTAAATTTGAATACCTACCTTAACTCAACGCGGTTGCCTGCATTTGAACCCATGTGCTCAGAGTGTTGAAGGCTACACCATCTCACTTCTGGAGCCCTGTGGCGATCTCTGAGCTCCGTGCTTTTATACCATACTGCTCCATAACCTCCCATGTACCAACCCTTGCAGAAGTCTTGATAACTCTCTAACATCGGCCGAGCACATGCGTTTAGTAATTCAACAATTGGGTCCTCTCTCCACAGGAATCACCTAACCCACGCACGCGCACACGCACTGTCCAATAATTGGACAATGAGAAAATCTGCGATGTGTGTCTGATTGTCTCATAATAGTTCCAAGATTTCGCACACAATTTGAATCAAAAGTATTGCATGTAGCTGCCCTTAAGTGTTTGTAACAACCCAGTTTCGTCTCTTGGAAACTCCATTCTGCCATCTCAGTCCTCATTTAAACTGACTCTATTATAAAATCACTAAAGTTTAAGTGTGAATGCAATTTTACAACATAATACATCTGCAATTGTGGAATTGTTTGATGTTGTCTGCCAGCCGAATCGCTTCTTAGCTCAATGGGCTTCAATCGGGAAATTAACTCCTGATTCTATTGATATATTTGAGTCTATGGGTCTCTGTGTGAGTCTATGGGTCTCTGTGTTAGTCTATGGGTCTCTGTGCGAGTCTATGGGTCACTGTGATGGCTCTCCTCCTGCACAGGAATCCCCTATCTAACACATGCTCATACTTTCCAAACCTTCACAAAATTAACTTAATTCGGCAGCAAGCCGTGAACTGTGCTTCTTTCCTGTCTGTCTCTCTCACGTGACCCGCTGTCATCTCCAAGGACCTGAGCCAATTACCGTCACAGCGTGAGTGAAAGGCCATTACACGTGTTCGTTGAGCGTATGAATCGACGTAAATAGGGACATGCCAAGTGATGGCAATGTGCAGTTTATTATGATGATGACGTCTCGTGTATTTACCTCCTGATCTCATATCTCTGGGTTGGAGTCCAGGCCAGGCTCTCCACGTGTGGTAAAGGAGGCGTCTGTAGCTGCCGCTATGGCTCAAGCTATGGCTCAAGCTATTATCTGTGGGTTTTCGCTAGTGATCAATATATAGTTGGCTGTCCACGTAAGCGACTGAGTTCAGTTCCCGAAGGGATCCCAACCAACACAGAGGCCCTGATTCTGTACAACAACCAGCTGAATGCTGCTCCCGCGTGGCTGCATAACACAGCCTCTAATCGAAAGTGAATAGAGCACCGTGGATGAGATGCGTCATGACGGGACGTGGTGTCAAAAGTACAGGAATTACCGGTTCGTCAGGGAGGGTGACAATTATTGCAGCGTCGATGACAATGATGATGTTAATGATACAAATGGTAAGGCTATTAATCATGGCGAGAATGATAATGATTTTAATAAATATTCGAGTTATGCCAATGATTCGAGTTATGCCAACAATGCTCGAGGTGATCGTCACGGAGTAAGTCATGTTTGAGTCGGGGCATTGGGTGGTGTCAACAATGCTGAGTGCGGTGGGTGGCCAGCACCAAGCCCAGCTGTCTTTGTCTCCCCAGCAGCGGTTTACACATTGCACCAGGTACTAATTTGAGGCTGAGTCGAAATAGTGGATGCCCAGGACCGGTTCAGATAATTGTCACTGGTGTTGGTTGTGAGCAGGAATCGAACTAGGGTCGCTGGGTTTGTAGCACAGCATGCTAACGAAAGTACTACTGCTCCCCATACTCATTCGCACAATGACAACCGCCATTTGCTTTTAAGTGGCAGTGATGTTACCATGGTGCTTGTCCCAGGCTCTGTGCACATTAAGGCCACGGGAATAATACAACGCTCTCTGGCAGGTCATGGAACAGACTCAGGTACCATGGCTTGACTGAGATGACCAGAAGATGCACCATCTCTGCCCCCATTCTGTGCTAACTTTATGTGTTTAGCTGCCCGATGGGTGCTAATCACTATGCTGCTGCACACCATCTATCTATATATATAAAAACCAAAAATTATGTGTGGGTTTGTGGCGGGGTTTGTGCGTGGGTTTGCATGTGGTTTGTGTGTGTTCGCGCGCTTGGCTCTCCCATGGTGGGATTTATGTAGATTTATGTGGATTTTTCTCTGATTCCTTCGGTTTTCCCTCCACATTTAGAATCAACATCACGCATTTAAAGTATTTGGCTGCTATACATTTACACGTGATAAGCCACTTTTTTGAGCTAACATTTGTCGCTAAGTCGCTTCTGAAAAAGAGCTAAATAGTTAGAGGGCCTTACCTGGTAAAATAAAAAATAGTTTAGTTCACTGATCGACGCACTACACCGGAGAACCCATCCTAAACATGGGATGCCTGAAGCCCACATTTGAACCCAGGTCCTCATCACTG
The DNA here is from genome assembly GCA_014621495.2 of Entosphenus tridentatus. NCBI lineage: Eukaryota > Metazoa > Chordata > Hyperoartia > Petromyzontiformes > Petromyzontidae > Entosphenus > Entosphenus tridentatus. Next base: position 153,782 of record JAAXLI020001250.1, on the reverse strand, counting down.
GCAGATTAAAACACTAACCTTTTGATCTACTCTGTGATTTCCTCTGCTGATAATATTCCTGTGAAATTCCTAGCATCCTCTGCGTGTAATAGACTGGGCTACACCGCACACTGGGAGCAGCCTGCATCTGGTTGTTGCGTAGAGTCAGGAGTGCAGTGTTGGCTGGGATTTCATCGGGGACTGAGCTGAAACTCCGACTGGCACATTCCACAACTCGCCCGTGGTTACCATCAATGTAGCAGTGGCAGACTCCCTTGATGCTCCATTGATCACACGCGGGGACACCAGCCTGGGCTCAGTGCTGCAAAGTTCACGCAAAGGGTCAGTCTGTAGAAAGGTCAAAAAACAAATGGAGAAACGTACGAGATATTCCTTCAGTGGACGATCCAGAATGAAATAAGAACAATCCGTGCTGGTACAGAAAGTGACTCTGACAAGATGAACTGTCAATTCGTCTCTATTTGGTGTTGCCCTTGCAATGTCTCTAACACGTAATTCTACCATTCTCGTAATACAACTAAATTCTGTTATGTAAAGAGAAAGACATATGTAGCATTATTTAGGATTTTCTAATCTGACAAATTGCTAGCAATAGTAGTTAAGTTAGATTTTATATACAGTTTGATTACCATATTTAATGACAATAATTAAACTACAATTCAACGTACAGTTTTTTTGGCACTCACATTATGGTTTGTACTGATTATCGTTGCTAATAAATTTTCAATAAATAAACAGAACGCCACACACTGATTGATATTTAAATATGAACAGATCATCCCACTGCTAATATAACTCTAGCTGCTGAAAATGCTGCTGCTGCAGCTGCAGTTGTGAAGATGGCTCTTTGCTATGGGAGTTGCATCATAGCTATGGGAATGGCATCTAAGATGCATGCAGTGATGTGAAAGCAGCATCTAGTGCAGTGCTGCCCGACATGCGGATCGCAAGCCACGCGTGGACGATCGCAAATAATGTTGTCGTGGATCTGAGGACAATTCGGAACGAACTCTTCCTCCTCTGCTTCTTTCCTATGGAGTTCGGAAAAAACGATAGGGATGACACGGTATTGTTGACGATAGAAGCCGAAGCCGTTCCATTGTATCAGGGGTAGCCGAGTGGAGTCCGCTTGTTCCACCAGAGCGTGCACGTTGAATTTGTCAGTCGGCAGTGATGATCTTGATGGTTTGGACCTCACCATTTTCACAGTTTTGTGGAGTCCCTAATCGTTCCATTTGTAATAAACCTTCTCGAGACGGCTCTTAGAATCAGTCCTTTATTTTCCACTTCCACAGTTTACACTAACACTCCCCGTTGCTGGCAGGCAACGGGAAGCGGGCAGACAGTCAGCTAAGTCACACGCCACGTAGCACCCAGAGCCCCGTATGTGCATGGCTGCTGCTCTCTTCGTTCCCAGGTCTGTTCCCGACTCCTCCGCCTCTCCCCCTTTTAACCCCTGGGTCACGTGGAACATTCCAGATCATTCCCCGTCAACTCCCGGGACCACGCCTCTGATCCGGCTTCCCATTAGCTGAGGCCGAGATTGGCCAAGCCAATCACCTTAGCTAGCATGCCTTGATCACGCCGAGGCCACGCTCCCGAGCTCTCCCCTCATTGGCTACAAAGCGGTACCGGCAGCCAATCACCACGTGAGCCCTACATGGCTCTCATTACATCACCCCCCCCGGTGAAAAAAATCAGCCGTTTCGGCTGGGAACAAGGGTGATTATCCGATTCCATAAAATTGCTTATTAGGGCGCCAAGACGCATTTAACAATAAAAGGGTGAAATGGCGTCAATGCGCCGAACAACACTTAAAAACAGAATCACCCATGAACAATCAGACATACATTAGGGCACCCCTGCAGCGCAGTAACGACAGGGAAGGGACAGCAAGACAATCAGACGCTAACGAAATGGGAGAGATTTAGATCGCGTACGCGACGCGGGAGCCTCTCCGCTTCCTGCGCCTTACCACTGGTTTGACAGGAGGTGGTAGGCGTGAAGAAGAAGATTGTTCGTTTTCGGTCATATCCAGGGCAGGTCCCATTGGAGGGGGGACGGCGGGTGTTTCCTCAGCCCTCAAAACCTGTTCATCTGCAGGGGGTACAACACAGTCCCGCTGGGGATCAACGGGCGAGGCAAGCGGCGTAATCGGCACAGCAGATCCCGGCAGGTCAGGAAGTGGAGATGAGGGATCGGCACGCGGACTAACATAGGGTTTAAGTCGCGACGAATGGACATACCACCGACGTTTTCCGTACTGGACGCGAACACTCTGTGGATTTCGAATGTCTACCAACGTCACAGGCCCCCGCCAAAGCCTGTACAGTTTAGGGGATGTGCCTGCCGGCACCTGAGGGCAGTGGAGCCATGCCAGGTCGCCCACTGACCAGGGCATGTGAGTACGCGATCGGCGCGCATACCTCTCGTTCCTTGCCTGCGTACGGGCCGTCGCACATCTGGCGGCCTCTCGCGCCTCAGTAACTTGTTCCAGCGAGTCCCGTACATGATCAGGCAAGGAACGGGACGGTTGTTTACTCGGCGTACCCAGTTGCACATCAATGGGTGGTACGTTCTCATGGCCGTACATCAGAAAAAATGGTGAATATCCCGTGGACGTGTGCGGAACCATGCGGTACGCCGCTAAGACGCCCGGTATGTGCAAGTCCCAATCGGTTTGCTTTTCACTGACCGTGTGACAAAGCATAGCCGAGAGGGTGCGGTTGAATCGTTCCACCATGCCATCCGTTTGCGGATGGTACGGGGAAGTGCGGATCTTCTTCGTGCCCAGCGCATCGCAAACCTCTTTGAGCAATTTGGAGAAGTTACATCGCTGATCTGTGAGCAGCCTCTCGGATGCTCCCTTATCCATGACGTGCCCGTTCAAGAAAGCATCGGTGATGGATGCGGCCGTCTGGTCAGGCAGAGGCCAGGCCATGGGCCATCGAGAAAAATATTCTACTCCAACCAGGAGGTACTTATTGCCCCTCGCCGATGGAGGGAGCGGGCGGAGAATGTCCAGAGCAACCAATTCGTTGATTCGGGACAATGGAACGTAATGGCGGCACATACTGTTTCCGAGGTGGTTTTCTCTTCGCACAATCCTGGCATGAGCGGACAAAGTCATCAACATCTGCCGTCATGCCGGGCCAAAATAAATCTTTTTGCATTGCGGCCAAAGTTTTCTGCACACCGAAGTGCATCAATTTGTCAGCGTGCAGAGCGCGAAGAAGGTCATAGCGAAGGGAAGTAGGCACGACCAAGTGTGGTCGGTCAGGCAACCCGTCGGAACACATCAATAGTCCCGTCTGGCCACGGAACATCCACCACTTCCATCCCGCCAATTGAGCTTTTTGTTTCCCGATCAATTTCCACAGCGGAGCCAGCGAGGTATCGGCCTCCTGCTCACGTAGCCAGACCGAGTGCGGCAGCTGCAGGGTATCATCAGTGTCCACTGACACCTCTTGGTTGTCCTCGTCCGCTATTGGCCCCATAACCGGACAGGGCGAGGTGATCGGCGCCGCGCAGCGGTGCATACCCGTCAGACAAGTGCACGGGGGAACGGGTGGTAGCCTGGAGAGTGCGTCCGCGTTAGCATGGTGGGCACCCTTACGGTACGTAATATCGAAAAAAAATTCCTGTAGTGATTCCAACCACCGAGCCAATTGGCCTGACGGCTGGTCCAATTTTAAGGAGTATTGCAAAGCCGCGTGATCAGTGCGAACGAGGAATTTCCTTCCATACAGGTACGGTCGGTACAGGCGGACAAAATGCACAATTGCCAAAAGTTCCCGCCTCGTTGCACAATACCGTGTTTCTGCAGGGGACAGAACCCTGCTGCCGTAAGCAGCCACCCGCTCAACGCCATCTTTACGTTGCGATAAAATGGCCCCGATGCCGATATCGCTAGCATCCGTGTCCAGGATGAACGGCTGTGAAAAATCCGGGTAATCGAGCGTAGGCGCCGTAGCGAGGTGATCCCGAAGCGAGTGAAAGGCGCTTTCCTCCTCCGGGCCCCATTTAAACCTTTGATTTTTTGCCCGTCAAAACATGCAATGGTTTAGCCAATGTTGCAAAGTTCTTAACGAAGCGGCGATAATAGGATGCGAACCCAATAAAATGCCGAACATCGCCCACCGAAGTGGGTGTGGGCCACTCTCGGACACATTGCGTTTTCTGAGGGTCAGTGGACACGCCATCCGAACTGACGATATGACCCAAGTAACGGACGGAGTGTTGCAAAAGGTGGCATTTCTTAGGTTTAAACTTTAGGTCAGCCGACCGCATCCTGTGAAAGACCGTCTCCAAGCGTTGGAGGTGTTCCTCGAACGTGCGGCTAAAAACGATGATATTGTCTAAATATATGAGGCACGTTTCCCACTGTAATCCAGCCAGAACCAATTCCATGAGTCGTTGAAACGTCGCCGGAGCCGCATTCAAGCCCATAGGTAACCAATTAAACTCAAAGAGACCTTGTGGCGTACGGAATGCCGTCTTGGGTTTTGACGAGTCATCGAGGGGAAGCTGCCAAAAGCCCGAGGACAGATCGAGTGTGGAAAAGAATTTAGCACCCGATAAAGCATCCAATGAGTCATCCATCCTCGGTAAAGGGTAGGCGTCCGCCACGGAAATCTTATTTAACCGGCAGAAATCTACACAAAACCTGGTCCCACCATACTTTTCTTAAACCAGAACCATGGGCGCTCCCCACGGGCTGTTGGACAGCGAAATAATATCTGCCGCCAACATCTCGTCTACTGCGCCCCGCACATGTTCCCTTTCTGCCGGGCTCATGCGATGCGGATGCATACAGATAGGAGGTGTCGCACCAGTGTCAATATGGTGTGACAAAAGTGACGTGCGCCTGAGATCCAAATCATTTTTGCTGAAAACATCAGCGTATCGTAACAATAATGAATGCAAAGCAGTCCTTTGCTCGTTCGACAAGGATGACTTTTCTCCGCACAAGTCTGCGATCCACCGTTCCTGTGAACGATCGCGCGGAGGTCCACGAGTGGGTATTCGGGCGTGCGGTTTTTCGTCAAAAGTGGCGAAATCGGTAGTGGCGTGAGCCAACACCGATCCCGCCGGAATAACAACCCGGTCCAGCCCCCCATTCAACACCTGTATGAACGGTGCCTGACCTGGCCGAACGATCGTTTGGGCCGCCGCCAAGGAAAAGTATTTAGCCACCGAATGAGACGGGGATAATAGAACGCCCATTGCACCCTTTTTAACGTGAAGGGGTTTCCGGTAACGCAGCAGAATGAGCATTTGTGCGCCTGATGGAACTTCTACCGTAGTAGCGACCATAGCGGTAACTGCGTTACCCGGAGGCAAACTGGCCAGCAGGGAAGGCAGGAACGACATTCTCCGCCCCCCCGGCATTTCCAAACAATCCTGGTCGACCCGTATCTTTAATGGCATTCGGCGCAAGAAATCTGTGCCTAGCAAGCATGGGACGGCTAGCAAGCGCGAGATCAACACCAATCCTTTAGCGGTAATATTCCCGATAGCGATACACACATCGACCTGACCTCAGATACCCATGCTACCCCCATTTGCGGCAACACACGCGTTATTGACCCGACGTATTTGCGACGTGGGATTAGACAAAAGATGAAAAATAACATCGGAAATGATGGTGGCAGATGCGCCAGTGTCCACCAAAATACGGACGTCGATGCCCTCGATGGTACCCCGTACCGTCGATGAGCCCGATGCCGCAGCCACAACCCTACGAGCCAATTTTTTCCATTGTGTAGTAGAGCGTGGAAATGATGCAGAAGAATGAGAATTATCATCAGAAGTGCAACTATGAGTGCGAGTGGATGCATATGACACGACCTGCTGGGTGTCCGATTTGTGCCGACTCGCCCGAGGGTGTCACGGCTCCGCGCCCGATGGAGGAGATGGAGACTCCCGCGGCGGAAGCAGCGAAGGAAGAGGTCGGCAGCGGCAGTCGCGGGCGAAATGGCCGCGTCGGCCGCACTTGAAGCACGTGGCCGTCGTCGGCCGGCGGTTGGTCGACTCGGCTCCCGCACGTGGACAGCTCGCATAGTCACCACGCTGGTCGCGCAGCCGCCGTCTCGTAGCCCAGTGCGGAACAGCAGCGGTCAGCACCTCGTCGTCGCCAGAGTCGTCGGAGCAGTGGACGACCCGTCATGGAGACCACCCCAAGGGTGGGCCGTCGATCTCGGGTTTCCCCGTCCACGCCGCCATCTGGTCCCATCGCTTGATTTTAAACTTAGCGTCCAGGCAGCGCGCCACCCATCGCGATGTGAGCGGTTCGTGGCCGCATACTGGCAGCGAAATGTTGAGCTCCTGGGCCAGCTCCAGCATACGGGAAAGGATGAGAGGATCCAGATGATCGGCCGTCGCGTCGGGGTAGGCGGCCATGGCCAACGCCATCAACGCCCCCCGA
>JAAXLI020001250.1:116648-132355 GCA_014621495.2 Entosphenus tridentatus | reverse complement strand
AATTGAGCTAATTCAAAACGCTCATCTTTGCTGATGTTGCTAGCAGGCATCTTAGCGTATTTGAGGGTTGCAGATATTTCAGATCTTGCTACGTCTGCAGCAATGTGACACAGGCCCTTGAGAGCTACATCTACTCGGGCAATTATATCATAAATTGGTATGTGTCTAGGTGTGACTGCAAAGTTTAGTCCTTTAGCTAAAACGGATTTCAGACCTTCAGAAATAGAACTGTTACTGCGATTAATTACGACTTTGTTAACGTCTAGCTTTTCAATGTGTGGGTCCGGTCTCTTGTTTGAGAGGCGGTTGAATTTTGAAATCAAGTTGTCCTTACATTTGGTCGACATAGCGGCAGCTGAAGAGGCAGTCATTTTGTCTACATGTTCCCAATCTGATGTGGACATTGTTGCACTCAAAGATAAGTGTGATTTGTAGAGTGTCTTGTCTAACTGATCTAGATCTGTGCGCATAAGTCTGATTTTCTCTGAAATAAGAGCTAAGCTAGTTCTAGAAAGAAATCGGTTAGCATTAGAAGAAGTTACAGCAGCAGATGTTAGTGTAAATGCGTTTAGCTGAGCCTTCTTATCACGGAGCTAGTTGAAGGATAACACTTCTTCCCTTTATTAATGCTACCCCTATCCCCTCCCTGTGATGCTGCTAATCCCGCATAATGCACGGGCATAAGTAGTACTAATCACATACCTGCATTTCCCATATCCCCTCCCTTGGATGCTGCTAATCCTGCATAATGCACGGACATAAGTAGTACTAATCACATACCTGCATTTCCCATAAATATGCTAAATTCCTCTTGATATGTAAATTATTTTGTCAAGGCGCCCTTTCCCCCCCTTCCAACCCAGCTTATTTATATGCTCCAAGCACGTGTGCTGTTTCATTCAGACGCTGTCGCCTCGACAGACCTGGTTTTCACCTGAGGACGGCTGCTTGTGTTGTGACCGAAACGTCGTGAGAATTTTTTTATTATGTTTTATTTTTATTATTTTATTACTTCCCTTCTACATGACTTTACCGAAAGAACCAAGAAGATGAATCCCTGCAGTCACGAAAGTTTTAAATCGAAGTTTAAATCTCCTCCCAAAATTAGACACTCGTAATTTGGGATGTTTTTGAGATAGTCCTGTAATGCATTGAAAAAATTCAGTTTTTACGCATCATTGATGGGTGTATAGATGTTTATGAGGTGAACAAAAATGTCATTAAGTTTGATCGTTACGTTAAGGGCTCTTCCAGGTACTACCTCAACTTGGTTAACTATGGTGGGTGTAAACCCTGGTGCAAATAACGTTGCCACTCCTGAAGAATAATGAGAAAGGTGACTGAAAAACAAATCACCTTTCCATTCTGTTTCCCATTCATATTCCTCGCTGGTTGTAAGATGCATCTCCTGAACAAAGAGCACCGAGGCTTTGTGTTTTTTTTTGCGAGAGACAACACAAAGTGTCTTTTGAGTTCACATCTACACCCATTTATATTAATTGCAGCTATCTGCAGCATTGTGTGTCAGTGGAGTTGTTGCCAGATGTGTTTTCTTTCCACGTAGTTATTTGGCTCAGGAAGTACGTGATCCTTTTCCTTTCCTTTCCAGATGACGACTTTCCCTGTCTCTTGAAGTCCTGATCAACATGGAGTAGGGATGCTATAATTGCCTCCACATTTTGCCACCTGGACAGAGCTGCAGTCACTATTTCTTCTGAGCCATGCACTTCATCTAAAAAGTTCCATAGCTCCGACTGTGAGAATATTGGTGTCCCTTCAGTCAGCTCAGCAGATGTCAGGCTCACCCCACTTCCTGTGCTGAGGGTTCCTTCCACCTCCTCTTCTTGGCTACCCTCCTCAGCCCCGAGGCTTTGAGGATTTTCAGTCATTGTGGTATCCTCTGTTGGTGCTTTATTGGGTGATGTCGCTTGCCCCTCCAATGACGGCCTTCCATTGTCCTTGTCATGGTCACCCCCCGCAGTTTGGTCAGTTGGGTCCCGTTGGGTTCCTCCGTGCTCTTGGCTGCTCGCGTTTCCTGAGAGCCCTCGGCCGCCTCACTGGGTGCGTCGTCGAGGTCTGAAGTGCGACCCTCTTCACTTGTTTCCTTTGCCACTTCATAGATTGCGTTTTCCTCCACTTCTATTTCAGGCTCCAGATTTTCTGCAGGTGTCCTGCACTTGATCTTGGTTCCTGCATGGGGCTTCTTCCCTGTGCGTGTCCCACCTCTAGGGGCATCTGGGATGGCGAAGACCCCGTCTTTGCCACCAGTGCTCTCCGTATCACCCCCAGGCGTGGGTGTGATGTCTGACTCCAACTCTGGGAGATCTTTAAAGAGACCGATCTCATCCCCACTTGACTCTGGAGATAATGAAGCTGAATTCTCCATAAATTTTCTCTTCAGAGGTCCGGCTGTCAATGACGGCTGGGTGGCTGGCTAAGCCTCAGTCTCCATGACAGTATCTGGAGTTGGAGCGGGGTCTACTGCCATCTCGCGTGATCTCTGTGGTGAGGGACTCTCTCCTGAGTCACTTGTTGGGTGTGTTTCTTTATCACCCTTTTTCACAGCTCCCTCGCTGTTGAATTGGACATTTTCCATCTTCAGGCAGTGTTTTTTAACATGCTTTTCTGCTTTGCAGAAGGTTGCATTTTAGTACGTCCCTGCAGTAAAATAGCATATGGGCCCGTCCTCCATTCATGACCACAAAGAAGCCCTCCTCAAGCTGCCCATTGGGCACCAGCATGCTGACCTGCCTTCTAAAAGACAAAACATGCCTCAAGGCAGAATTTTTGCAGTCCAAAGGCACACGCTGTAGGTTGGAGGCCAGTGTTCCCAACTTAGGCAGATTGTCTCGGATGTCTTTATCGGGAATGTAGGGGGGATGTTGGATACGATTACGCGCACCGATGGCGATGAGAGTGGCTCCAAGGTGAGGTGCCAATCGTTAACCATCAGCCCCTTCTCTATGGCGGCGTTTGCCATCTTTTCAGACTCCATGAGGAAAACCACCTTTCTGCTCACCGTGGAGGCATACTTTATTGAACCTCCAGGCACGATGGCGCCAAGTGCTTCCACGGAGACTTCGAGCGGGACATCAGTGGAAGCCAGGCAGCAGATTCCAGCCTCGCGTGGAGGCGCCAGCTGCTGCTGCATGCGCCTTGCAGGCCCCAAAGACTGGCCTTGCGTAGGCGCGGTAGCTTTTGCGTACGTTGTTACGGGTCGGGTTGACATTTTCCACGCGTGTGGGATATGTTACACACACGACTATTAAAGCAGGAAAAAAATTACCCCAATAAATAAGTATATTAAGTTGGTCTATCCTGTGTTATTGACCACCTTACAACTATTACTGCTATTCACTGCTATCCACGCAGAGCTCCCCTGGAGAGAAGGTAAAACATGTTACAGTCCTCAGTATTTTACGAGAGAAGTAAAAAAAACGTCGAAAAAATACACCAACAAAAAAATAATAACGTGAACACGCTCACAGCAAAAAACAAGTGGGGGGGGGGTCTAAAGGGGATGCGCTGTACTCACACGGGTGTGTTCACTTGGAACCACACCAGAAAAAGGGACGAGAAAAAACCACAAAAAAATCACAAAACTCAAAAATGGCTTGAGGAACAAAGGAACTCAAAATCGAAATGAAAATAGTAATTATGAAATCAACTAGCAAATTTAAGTGGGGGATTGTGTGGAGAACAAAGACACCAATACACTGTAGAGAGCAGAGCTGCACCCTGAACAGTGAAAACAACAGAAAAGAACAAAGAAAGAAGGAAGTCTAAATAAATAAATAAACTGATCACAAATGTGTATAAAGCAAGACACTTACTGTTGATGAAAATAAATCCCGAAAATAGGTTAGAAAAATAAAGTTTTAGAGGTAAGTCCAGGAACTCTGCGTGAAACACGTCTCTCTCTCCCCTCCCTTCCTTCCTCCTCCACGATCTCCACTCATTTAGGCACTGCCTGTCTCTATGAGCAAGCTGTCCTCAATTCACTGTGGGAATGACAAACGTCTTGAGGTTGACAGTACTTGATGTCCTTCGGTGGCCTTTGGTCCTTCCTCCTGACTACATGCACGATTAAGTGCCTCCACGTTGGGCACCAAGAATTAAAAGCAGCATATTTATTTATAATGGAGGAATAAGATGAGCTATAAAGCTCTTTTTCACAGATGTCCAGTAGGCGCAAGGGGTATAAACGATACAACAACAATACATACACAAACACGATAGCAGTGCAAAGTACAAGAAAGTTAAACAAATGACCCAAATATACAAATAAAACTAAACCATCCCCATCCTACCAGACAAGCCCACTGAGGTATTAACTTATTGTTCAAAAGCAACCAGGCCACAATTGATAGCTCAACAAAGTGGCCCATTATTTGGGCATTTATAGTAGCAAAATGTTGCATACTCGAAATGAAGGACGTGGGCAGGTGCTCCAAATCGAGGGCAAGCACATTTATTTATTGTGCTTAATATTAATCTTGTGAAGAACAGCACCGTCACTCTGTAAAAATACGTGTGTTACAACCAGCCTTGCTCCCGAATCGCCATTAACCATGTGACTGGTATATCCGCGTGGTCAATCAATAACCCTGCCAGCCACCTACAGGCCCGACTCAGTCATCACATGCTGCTGTACACACATGCATTGATGCACTGCACAGCACATCAGGACTTTCACAGAACCACACTTTACTCCCTTGCTGCACAAGGACATAATTAAAAGAGTGATCCATTCCTAATGTGCCACACTCTCCCCCACAGAATGAGTGTCGTCTCGACACTCCACCTTTCTCCTTGCAAACATTCTGCAGTCTTTTTCCTTAAACTGGTCATGAAAGGAGTTTATGAAATCGTGAACACAATTTCTCTAGAGATCATATCTCTTCCAAGATAGCGCCACTCCAGAAGCTCTCTATTTTGGGGTGAGCTCCGACTCTTCGTGCACGAAGAGATAGGAGCCCAAGCATTGCATTATGCTTTTGGAATTACCAGACAATCTGGTATTATTAAACCATGCTTCACATTTTACTGACCAGAAATGGTTAGGATTATTTTCCCAGTACCTGTCAAGATAAAATCCTTTACAGCTTGTCAATGCCATGTGGAATTTACCTCTTAGGAACTTACTTATCGGCCTACCAACATACTTGAAACCTTTTCCTCACCATTTTTTCTCCTCTTAGGCAATGACCCCTTCTTAACATATTAAACACAACACTAACAAACAAAAACATCTTAAACAACTAACAACTATATGACCACAGCTTATATCTTGTCTTGATCATGCATGTTGTAGGGCTTCTTCTTCACCACCAGCTCCGTCGTCAGCAGGAACTTGATGATGGCGTAGTGGCCCATCTTGTTGCGCGTAGGTGTGCTCTTGCCCGGGGACTTGGGTTGCAGCTGCAGACACAGCATATGAGGCCTGCAGAACGTGGGGAAGGTGTGCACCTTGCGGTGGCGCACCGCGTACACCCTGTGCAGCACCTTCTTCTTGACCTTCTGCGCCTTGGCCCTCACCTCGCCCTTGGGCTGTGCCTCGGCCCCGCGGGCCTTGCTGCCCTCAGGATACCCCTTGCCTTTGACCCCCTCGGGCTTGTTTTGTCTCTCAAATTCCAAGCTGGCTGCTTCATTGACTTTTTCAATCAGCATCTCATCATTGACAGTGATGTCATCAGGATGGGGCTTTATTTGGAATTTTATAGAGTCACTGAGCAATCCTGTGCCAATCGATCTCAGGAACTTCCTGCGTACCATATCTGGATTGTACTGGTCATCAGCTCCTTTTACTTTAGATGCAAATAATAGTCTGTCCTTTAATTCGATAGCTCGGAACATAAAGTTCTGTGCAGTTTGTCTTGGCTCCTGAGAGATGTTCATCAACTTCTGATAGAGATCAGATGTGCTTTCTTCTCTATAGTGTCCTTTCAAAATGGTTTTTAACTTGTAAATAGTCAAATCATTTTTTATTTCTAGCATGTCCCTCAAATTTAGACCAGGACTGATTGCTCTGACTAATGCCTCAATGATGTCAGACTCGGCATGTCCCGTACGGGTTCCTGTGTCGATCTGGTGCATCAGATTGGTGTAAGATAACTTGTCTTTCTGACCTCTTTCAACAATCTGCCCGCAGATCCTGAATTCTCTCCGTATTGTGACTTCCGGCACATTTCCTAGTCTTGCCATTCGTATGGGATTCAATGCTGCTGTAGTTTTTGTTCCACCTTCACTTGAGATTTTCTTTTCCTCAAGGGTTTTTCTGGATTATTCTTGTGACTCTTGTATTTCACCATCCATATCTTCAGAAAGTGTTGATGGTGGCAGTGTTTGACTTGTTCCATTGCTGTCTTTGTCTTTCTACTGTATTGTTTCAATGAAAGACAGCAGGTTTTTAACATATGCACAGGCCTCATCATCTTCTTCTTGGTCTTTAACTCCATCAAGTACTCTTTCTGCCATACGAATCAAAGCCCGTCTGCTTTTATCTTCACCAGTCTCATCATCATTGAAAATCTTCAAATATCTGCATGTTTCCGAGTGGAGACAGAGAAAGTACACTAAATCAATGTGTTAATTGTGTGTTAACCGACCCTCTGTGTTGCGTTGCATTACATTTCGAAAATTTGCTAGGTTTATTTGATTTAGTGTACTTTCTCTGTCTCTACTCGTTTTGTCGTTCTTATCTGTGTCTCGGCTGTTGTCCCTCTCCCTCTCTGCTTTTGTCTGTTCTTCGTGTTTGCATCTTGTCTCTCTTTAACATTTCACACTTAACTTCTAACTTAGCAATCTTTGAAAAACGTAATCAACCAGTCTATGTGTTAATTGTGTGTTGACCGACTCTCTGTGTTGCATTACATTACATTTCGAAATTTTGCTAGGTTATTTAATTCAGTGTGTCTCTCTCCCTGTCTCCTCATGTTTTCCAAGATTGTTGCAGCGTGTCACTCATTGACATGCTAATTTCTCTAACCCCTCCCTCTCTCTCCGCCCCCGCCCCCTCTCTCTATTTAAGGCCTCGACACAAAGGCGTGGTTTCTCTGTGTGCCTATGTTTGTCTCTCTCCATGTATCTCTGTGATATCTGTCTCCACTTATATGTCTGTCTATATGTCTCTGGTTCTGTGTTTTATCTCTCTCTCAAATTTAGCATTCTCATGAAGAACGTATTCAACCAGGTAGGGTGTTGACTGTTATGTTATCCGACTCTCTGTTGTATTACATTACATTTCTAAGTATACTAGTTTTGTGTTTCTATTTCATTTCTACCTGATGATGATTGCTTGTGTTGCAATCTAAACGTCGTATGCTAGTATTTAATCTATTATTTTCTCTTTATACGTGACTTTACCGAAAGAATCAAAGAGTAATTCCTGCAGTCACGAAAGCTCCAAATTAACTAATAGATCGATGTCTACGACTCACAGGGCTCGGCATAAGCCGAGTATTAAGTGCAGAGGTCGCAAGCTCATAAGGTTTGAAACTTCTTGGGCATGAACCGAGGAAGGTTGCGCAGATCTCGAGGTTTAAACACGAACCAAGCAAAGTTGCAGATGTGGCACGGTTACAACGCTAAGTTGCACTTCGGAAAGGCTGCGAGGTGTCTCTGTGGTGGCCGGCGTCCACCCCACCACCCTCGCTGGGTAAGTGGGGCGCGACATCCGCCCCCTCCACTCCCTGCTCCACCACGTCGATCGGCTCCCGCCGGGCCCCCGCCGACCGGGTGATCCCCCCCCCGCCGCGCGAGCGCTTTCACTGAGGGACATGGCTACAGCGCTGGCTCACCACTGCACGGGGTTACTCCGCACATGCCCACGTACACCACCACTTATTCGAAGGCAGCTGCGCGAATGCGCGCGCCCTTGCTGGCGATTATATTTTAATATGCGCACGTACCACGACTAGAGCTATAGCGGCGGCGCGAACGCGCACACTTCTGCGGGCGGTTATTTTAACGAGCGCTCGTGCTGCGGCTCTACACTCACTCTCCCGCGCACACCATCACTCACGCTGATGCGGCGCGTCGCGATGCGACCACACCCACGCCTGCAGCACTCTCCTCTCTGCACGCGCGCCCCCGCTACTCACACTCATGTAGCGCGCACTGCACTTAGCCTGATGCTAAACGGCTGCGCAAAAGTGCGTAAACGTCTGCGGGTGGTTATATGCTAATCCGCTTCCACACAAAGGCTAGCGTTAAATGGCTGTGAGAATATGCGTGCCAGCGGGTGGTTATCCGCTACCCCGAACCCGCGCTAAGATGCGCTCTAAAGTGGCTGCACAAACACGCGCGCGTCGGTGGGCGGTTGTATCCCACACCGCGTCCACATCATGACTAAAACTACAGCAGCGGCGTGAACACGCGCGCACCTGCTGACGTTTGTATTCTCACACGCGCACGCCCCACGGTTAGCACTACAGCAGCAGCGCAAGCACTCGCACACCTGCAGGTGATTACTTTAACGAGCGCGCGTGCTGCGGCTCTGCCCTCACCGCTCGTCCGCCCACGCCGCTGCTCCACACACACACAAATCACACTGCGCCGAGAATCTGTGCTAACGTTTTATTCGCGGCACAAATACACACTACCTGTGAGGAATATTTCGCGAGAAGAGCTTAGCCTAACTCTGTCTTTGTACCCAGTCACTCAAACGTCCTACCACGTACCTCGTAACTGTACTCACGGCGTCACACGGACGCTGTGAGAGTCGGAGGGAGAAGGACGAGAGAAAACGTCACCTATCGCTGCCTCGTAACAGCACTCGCTGACATAACACGTATGCTGCGAATGTCTCGAGGAAACAGAACGACAGGGAGTGGGTCTTGACTGCCCGGAGGTTGAAGAGAAGAGAAACAAAATCGTCCTGGGCCACTCTTTTTGTTCCTTAAACTTCAAAGGCCCAGGGTGACGTCGCACCACGCAGCCAATTGTGCGCTTACCTGCGCTGTTCCACCTTTGCATCTTCACTACCGTGGCCTAATCCCCTCACTTCAAAGGGCCAGGATGACATTTGTCCCACGCAACCAATCGTGTGCCTACCTGTGATTACCGCCCCCCTGTTACCGTGTTGGCCACCCATTGTCCATCATTGGACATTGTCTGGAAGGGTGACCGGCTTGTGCTTTTCTTGCTTAATATTCCGCCCTCCATCCTCCCCCCCAATGTTGTGAGTAACTCATTGCGGTTGGCCCAGTGAACTTTTTCTTTCTGCGTCCATGCAATTTTAAGCCAATTTTAGGGGCATCGCAATGTAACCTGTCCTGCGAGGGTCGGCCAATCTCCTGGCACCGGGAAACCGTGGGACTTTCCCTCTAGGGGCCCTTCGGATTAAAACCCGTTGTGCCAGGCAACCCCCCGTCAGGACACTACATGGGTGCATGTGCTGCGTGTGTGCGTGTGCTCAGGGTGGGGGGTAGTGGAACATAGCGGCGCTTGCGGAGTTGCTCTGTGGTCGAGGCACCACATTTCCTGTTCCTGGTACTATAACTCTGTAATCATGTCTGTGGGATTTGACCTAGAAATGCAACTGTAATCTAGTATGCAAGTGTATTTTCAGGAATGTCAAGTCACTGACAGTAACACTGTATTAGTAGTCCTCGACTTGCGAACGAGATCCTTTCCTGAGACCCGCTCGGGGGTCAAATGGTTCATAAATAGGAACACAATAATGTCTTGTATTAAATGCACATATGGTCAGTGTTATAAAATGTGTTACGGTTAAAGAAAAAAAGGAAGGGAGCAATGAGCCGCCACAATTGCACACATACAAGGGGCCAATCGTGGACGCACACACACAGACGCACACCCCAATGACAAATATCCCACTTGTAGCCCTCATAGGCTGTTGGAGCAAGTGCTGTTAGCGAGCAGCACCTATGAAAGGGGTTATTTGGCGATACTTCACCACACTAGTCAAAGCAAGGTGACGAAGGCGGGGAGCATAGCGCCTCCCCTAAGTTGACGTGGGTACAATTGAGTTCAAAGCATTTAGCTGTACTGCCCTCTGCTGCTCACCATATAGATACAAGCACATGCTGGATTAAATGTTCCCTTGCCGTCAATGTATAAAGTTTTAGCAACATACTAACATTCAACCCAGTAGTTGTAATGTCTTTTATGTAATACTTTCAATAAGTTTGAATAATTATATCTTATTACAACCAGCTCATGGCTCTCCGCAAGGGAGTGTTTGACCAGCTCGTGAATCTGAATAAGTTGTGGTTGAACAGTAACCAGCTGACGTCTCTTAGCGCTGGGATGTTTGACAGCCAGACCCAGCTGACTGCTGTGAGCCTAGGTATACAAGCAACATGCAGCCAACGAAGTGGCTAAAATGTACATGTGTGGATGACCTTTCCCTGCCAACACAAGCAGGCACCGAAACACCATAGAGCGAAATCTTCGGAGATGGAGGCTGAAACTGGACCGCACGCTAACCTTCCATGACCACCTGACAAAGGTACCTGATAAGATGAAGACGGTACATCCTGGTCCAGAAACTGACCAGCAAAAGCTGGACATAATCAGCATTAGTTATATGGAAATAAGCGATGCCCTTGTGTACTCCATAGCTCAGTACTGCACTTGATGGACCAGATGTAGCTACTCAACTTGTTGATGTTTAACTGAACGTATGTATGTTGAACTTCTTTTGCACCGTACGTAGCCTACCGTGCTAATGGAGGTGGTGGTGCATCATTGGACCCAAGCAACGTCAATTCTGCAGGAATCCGGGGGCAGGGGGGGCAGAGGTGGAAAAAGGGAAGAGTTGAAGGAGGGGGGGAAACAGGAGTGGCTTAACTCGGTTGCCACATTTCTGTCTCCCTAAGGCTCTAAATGTCTCCCCCTCTGTTTCTCGGCGCCTGTACATACTGTAGCTGTTGGGGTGTCACTGCACGCTCACGAAGGTAGAACACTAGATGACCACAGATGTCTTGAACCATGCCTGTGTCCATGTCGTCGAAGGAGAAGAACTCGGGCAAGGCCGAGGCCGACCACGTGGTCGCTAGGCCTGATGCCCACTCAAAACAGTCCTGTTTTTCATCAAAGTACTGCTGAACCAAGATGTACTCGTTAGTACACTGTCTTCCAGACTCTTCGAGGAAGGAATATCCTGTAAACTAGGGGCACTTGTTCCACATTTTGAAATGTATGTGACTAGAAATTCTATCATGAAAATCACCGAATACACAGCTGAACGTGCTCCCGCTTTCAGTCTTCCCCGGTCATTGGTGGCAAGGTAGAGATGTGGTCAATCGGGTGGGGCAATGGGGCACAACGGGCAGGACATCTGGCCGTTACAGGTTAGGTTTTTGTTTGTATTTAGTTCGTTGTCCTTCTCCCGAACCTCCGATTGGCACGGTTGGCTACTTACGGTGCAAAAGAAGTTCAGCATATGGGAGAAAATTTTCAGGATTAGGACGACATGAGACCAGGCAGAGACACACAGAGCGGAAATAAAAATAAATACATAAATAATATGGAACGCTAGAGAAATCATGAGAATCTGAGCCTTGTCAGATTCAAGACGTTTCGTGGAAATTATGGACAATTTGTAGAGGGTTGGAGAGCATGCATTTGTGCGTCATGATTTGGAGAATATGATGAAGTTGCCTCTATGAAAACCAGCTGACGGCTCTCCCAAAGGGAGTATTCGACACACTTCCCCAGCTGACTCGCCTAGATCTGCAAAACAACCAGCTCAGTGCCCTTCGAGATGGAGTGTTTGACCAGCTTGTGAATCTGAATGAATTGCTGCTGTGCAACAATGAGCTGACAGCTCTAAGCATTGGCGATGTTCAACAGCCAGTTCCAGCTGACTGCTCTTAGTCTGAACACAAACTGGCTGAGATAAATTCCCGAGAGAAAGTCAAGTCGCTCTGTGAATTTGAATGAGTTGCCAATGACTTGAGACTCCAACTGCCTTTTGTGTGCCTTTTGGGGAGAGCCATGCAGCTGGTTTCTGTCCAGATCCAAGATCTCTGTGTCGCCAGGGATCCCATCTGGTACCGAGCCCAGACGTTTGTTTTCACAGTTCACCACCTGCCCAAGGCCACTATCGTAGTGTGCACCATGGAAACATCTACAGACGCCTCCTTTTCCACACGCAGGTTTCCCGGCTTGGACTCCAACCCGGAACCACAAAATCAAGATAACAGTAATCATTATAATAGCAGCATGGCCATTAAAATCATCATCCATTCGTCATCATCATATTTAAAATTAGAACAAACATCATGATCATCTAAATAATAAGAAACCATCTAAGTGATCATACCATTCATTTGGCATTCGTCATACAAAAATAACTAAAACACCTCATAAAATCATTATAAAACAATCATTTAAAATGTTTGACCTTTACGCATTAATACATGACACTCTCCATTTTGACTGGGTAATGGTGTAATAAAGGTTATTGAGTTAGATCGTGTAAGTATAAATGTGTCATAACCATCCACCACTCGACTCAACCAGTAAGGTGTGTCACATAAACAGTGCGCCAATTCGTTACGACTTCAGCCCACCGGTGTGTTGGAGAGTAAATCCACAACATTTACAATTTGAGTACAATGTTTCGGTCGATATTACATCCAGCATCATCGGCCAATTTGCCAGGCTGTGTCGGGTGGTGGAGGGTTACGACGCATTTATTTTTACGCAAAAACCTTTATTATGACTAATATTGGTCGCGAGAGCCTACATATTAAATTGGGATATGGTTAGAAAATTTCAAATTTTTGAAAGTGCTTCGACATATTTTAAGAAGGAATTCCTACAAATTATTGACAAACATGCCCACTTAAAAAAGTTAAGAATAAAGGGTGATCGTCCACCATGGTTTGATCTGAACATCTCTGAATTAATGAATACTAGAGATATAGCCTGGAATAATGCAAACAAATATCCACAATCTCTCTGATTAGATTATATCTAGAACACTGCCAAATATATGTACTGGCCGAGTAAGAAACATTAAATGTTCATACTATTGTAGTGACTAATTCGGAGATGCTAAGACTTGGAGGTACTAATTTATTAGCGAGCACCATCGGGATTAACACACTTAATGTTTAGTTCGTATATTATCGGCGACGCTACTCAGCCAGAACAGTTGGTAGGCTGTCCGACTAGTGGTGCCCCAAGATGGTAGAGACAGAGACGATGACGAGAAGAATGGTGAAAACGACAAGAAGAATAGTGAAGACGAAGAGAAGAATGGCGATGATGGACTTCAGCAGCACGATGGGATCCCACTCCAACATCAGTCCTGAGGTCCCCCACAGCGGCCCCTCTTATACTATCAGCGTGGCCTGCCTGGCTCTGCCCCAGCCATGCCCCCTTTCTGGAACGTACTAGCGAGTTTCTGGTGGGCCCCTTCTTTGACCTTTTTGCTAGATCCCCCTCTCGTGTATATCCTGGCCTGCTGACGTCAGGACTGCCATATGTTAGAGATCCTCTTTTCTGCCAGCAGCCAGCACTATACCACTTCATCACCCCCCCCCACCCCCGTGAAAAAAACAGCTGTCTCAGCTGACCACAAGCACATACGGAGAGTGGGAAACTCACAAAAATGCACTTACGCAATTTACCTAACATGGCGGGTTAACGAACTTCAGTGTAAACTTTTAACTATGAACTCAAACCGCAAGGAAGTTAACAATTCCCGACATCTTGCCGGTGTGTCGCAGCCCACAAGCATCGGGAAGGACCCCAGTTCAACTACTAGTCACAAACCGGCTCGCGTCTGCGGCCACCTGCCAGACAGTGTCGGAACTCAATTAAATAACGGAAAGCGAGCGGTTCATCAGAACAAATCACTCTTTGAATGGGTCCTCGCTGCCGGACCTCCATCTGGAACGAGAATTTGTGTGCTGAGGACCACCGAGACACTACATAAATGGCCTAACGGGTGAAGCCCCTCCCAGAGAGAAGAAGATGGCAACCAGTCCCTCACACCCAGTCGGTCCCTTGGAGGCGCTGTCGGTGGGCCTCCAGGCATCAGGCACTAGGATCCTGTGGACAATACAACGGAATCCTCTTGAAGTACAACTTTTAGGCTCACCTGCCCGGCTCGTCGGACACGTTAGACACCCGGCACTCAGGAGGTGGAGATGAACCATCAACATAGGGTGGAATATAAGGTTTCAACCGTGACGGGTGCACAAACCAGCGACAGCGACCGACCTGTATAGTGTTGGATATATAATCCTTTTTCTAAAATTCATCTTAAGAATAATTCGGCCAATATATATATATATTTTATCAACCGTGGTGTAGCATGAGGCACAAACAAAAATTGTAACATCCACCCTCACCACAGCTGCCTTTCACACTCGAGACCAGAGAGCAGGAGGTGAGCCATACAAGCAAGGGTAATAAAAAAACAGAACAAAAGAGGAGAGGTCGGGGGTGTTGCTAGGGAGGACTCCCACAACTTCAAAGACCCGCCACTCAAACAGGGCGGCGAAAAGCGAACAGACAAGTTTTGTAGGCTATTTTAGTTTACGAAAAATCCGAAAATTAGATACCAGAATAAGTGAACATTATAGATCCCCACACTCACTCTAATTAAGAACCAGGCTACAATCTACATCAGTGGATTATTATTTCTCATTCATTACCTTAATACTAATGTCATTTATTTTTATCTTTATCTACGCGACCTGACCAAAACATCAAAGAAGAATTCTGGCAGTCAGGGTTGTCCTTAAGCCAAAACGAATTCTCTAACCTCGGGATATCAGATAATAATAATAATAACTCGAGAACAAACAGCACAAACCCAGGATACAAGCAGTGGAACGAAGGTTAGTAAAACCCTATGAATATACGTGGTAATAACGATGCTAAATCACAAATCTTGAATAAAAACAAACCAAATAATAATTATGAAGTATTAGACCAAGGGTCATCTAGAAGAATTAAAGGCAAAATAAGTCAATCGTACCTAACCAAGATGTAATGTATTCCATAGGAAAAGAGCTTCCCAACCGCCTTTGTCTTCCCGCCGCACGTGATAGCAAGATTTGCACACAGACAAAGAATTCCACCCCCACCGTGAGGGAAGGAGGGGAGCGGGGGAAGAAAGGGAACCCCCCCCCCTTTCCAGGTTAATTATTGCAGAGGCTGAACGGACACACGTGGGGGCAATCTGGGAAAGCCGGTTCCATTGATGAATTTATATTATCTCAATAAACCAGAACACACACACACGGACACACATGCAGCTGTGTCCACAAGCGGATGAACGAACACAAATAATGGTTCCGGTCCTTTGTAAGAAGGCGTGCCAAGCGGAGAGATTTTTCAGATCTAACCGGAGACACGGCTATACATCTACACACCACCGACACAGAAGAAGCTTGCCAGCAGAAGAAGACTCCGCAACCCATCAAGAATGGCGAGGCTCGCTGAGTAGCGATACACTACTTGGTGCGAGATCAGCGCCAACAGAAGAAGTATCCCTCGAAAGTCATTCTGCTCTGGGCACCGACTCCCACGAGCCACGGCAGTTCGAGTTAAGCTGACGAGAATTCCAGTATCATCATCGAGAAAGGGCGGAAAGCGCCAAACCACGACCAAGCCAGCCTCCCAGAGAACCAGCTCAATCAGACATTGGTGCCTGCCATCACCGAACGAGAGCATCGTTCATCGCCACCGGGCGCCACCGGGCGCCACCGGGCGCCACC
>JAAXLI020001250.1:93951-116548 GCA_014621495.2 Entosphenus tridentatus | reverse complement strand
GCCACCGGGCGCCACCGGGCGCCACCGGGCGCCACCGGGCGCCACCGGGCGCCACCGCTCATCCAGCGGCGGAGAGAACTGTCGGCTAACGTCAGACACGCCCGAGCGAGAGAGAGAGCAAGCCGCCGTTCATATGCCCTCCCCCACACTCACAAACCCACGACACGCCCGGCGTCTGCTTATTACAAATAATTGACCCAGGGAATCAAAACCACACACGCACACATACATACCCAGGCGAACACAATAATTTATCAAAGGGACAATACACACACGCATACACGTGAACTATTAACTGGTCGTGAAGACGTTGGTTCTCATTGAGTGATAAGAATACGGTCGTTTATAAGTACAATAGTCGTTATAATTTTCATTATTCATAAAAAAAAAGATTAATCGCATCAAATTACCAATAGATTCATCGATGCAAACTAAACTTTTGAAACCTTCATCACGAATCTACACGCTCACAGGGAGAATATTGTATTAAACCTTTCTATTGAACACAGAATCTTGCCCACGAATTAATTGAAGCTTAGCCAAAAATTAAGCATCTGCGTCAGCAGAAATCATGTTGGTTGACGTTCCTGTGTCGACCAGAACCCTCACCTATCCCCTGGACAAAACCAATTACCACGGACGACCCCGCCACCGCCGCCACGACATGGTGCGCCAACGCGCTCCACTGCTCTGCGCCCCGTGGCCACCCGTCCTATGCCAGAGGCTGTCACTCGCGCGCCGTGACACGAGGAAGGATGCGAGATGTGACATTTGCGGCCGGGTATCTGATGAGTCGTGACTTGCCTGCAAGGTGGAGGAAGCGGATGTCGGCGGGACGGAGGACGTCGAAGGTGAGGAGGGCGAACCGGTGCTGTTTCGTCATCCCCTGACGATGTGGCCTGGCTGGCTGCATTTGAAGCAGACTATCGTGGACCTCCATGCTGGAAGGGGGTCCCTCTCCAGCCGCTCCCGCTCCAGTCATCGCCCCTCAACTCTGCTCCCGTATGGTCCTTGGACGAACGATGCACAGACCCACTAAGGCTCCCGCGGCGCAGGTTCCTCCATGTTCTCCAGGATACCCGCACAGGTAGCCACCCCAGGCCACCGTTGCAAGTTGACATGCAATTGGATGCAGCAGGCCACCTTTAGGGACGACAGGTGGTCCTCCTCCATGACAGGTGGTCCTCCTGAGCCAGCGACAGCAGTCTCTTTAGCGCCAGGGAATCCAACGCAGTCTGCTTCATGTGTGGGTATGCCGCGTGGCCCAAGGCCAACAGCGCGCTGCAGAAGGGGGGAGGTGTCTCGGCCTCCCCTCGTCTCTGCAGCATGAACCTTCGATCGCGTTGGACGGCAGGTCAAAAATGGTGGCCATCTGAGCACATGCCCGAGGCAGAGTTGCCTGGTTCGCCTCTGGGATGGCCTCAAATGCCACCAGGGAGTCCTCATCCAGCGCCATGGGCAAAGCCCACAGAGCCTGCTCGTCGGACCACCCGACCAAGTTGCAAGCAGCTTTGAAGTGGTGTTGAAACGTCGTCCAGTTGCCTCCCACTACCACGAACTCGCGGACGAGAGGCAGGCGCTTTTGTTGGGACAGCGCCCCCGCAGAAGCTGCCGATGGCGACTCGAATTTGGCGGGAACAATTTCCCACTCAGACGACAAAATGGCGGCTACTTGTTGCGCCACGCCCGCGGTGGGCAAAATGGCGGCCGCTTGTACAGGCGGGAACCCCGCCGGTTCCCACACTTGTGGGGCAGCAGAAGGTGAGCCATCCACCTGCTGCCCTGGTGTTGCACCATCTCCGTCAGGCGCCGCGGACTCGAGCTGGACGACCATCTGCGCAGCGAAGGAGTGCAAGTGTGTGAGGCACCAGGTGAGGTTGCGCCACCCCTCGTCGACCAGCGGCTGCAAGGAGCCGACGTCCTCCCCCTGCTCCATGGGTATCGTCGCCTCGAGACACATCACCGGGGTCCCGGATTCCGGTACTGTTGAGTGGATCACGTCCCCATCATCCTCGTCTCCAGAGGACACTATTGGTGGGTTCTTCCTCTTCGCTGCTCTCGACGTGACGAATTTTCTTTAGCACTATGACGCCAAATGAAGTGACTAACTCGGAGACAATAAGACCTTGAGGCACTTCTTTATTAGTGAGCACCATCGGGATCAACACACTTTATTTTTAGTCCACCTATTATCGGTGACGTGACTCAGCCAGAACAGTTGGTAGGTTTCGATTTAAAGCTTTCGTGACTGCAGGGATTCATCTTCTTGGTTCTTTCGGTAAAGTCATGTATAATGGAAATAATAAAATAATAAAAATAAAACAATAAAATTATTCTCATGACGTTTCGGCCACAACGCAAGCAGCCGTCCTCAGGTGGAGAACAGGTCAGTCGAAAAGACAGAGTCAGACGGCCGCTTGCGTTGTGGCCGAAACGTCTTGAGAATTATTTTATTGTTTTATTTTTATTATTTTATTATTTCCATTCTACGTGACTTTACCGAAAGAACCAAGAAGATGAGTTGGTAGGTTGTCCGACTAGCGGCGCCCGAGATGATAGAGATGGAGACGACGATTAGAATAATGGTGAAGACGACGAGAAGAATGGTGAAGACGACGAGAAGAATGGTGAAGACGACGAGAAGAATGGTGAAGACGACGAGAAGAATGGTGAAGACGACAAGAAGAATGGTGACGATGGACTTCAGCAGCACGATGGGGATCCTTCTCCAATAACAGCCGCAAAGTCCCCCAAAGGGGCCCCTCTTATACTCTCAGCGTGGCCTCGCTTCGCCCTGGCCATGCCCCCTTTCCGTAACCTACTCGCGTGTTCCTGTTGGGCCTCTTCTGTGACCTTTCCCCTAGATCCCCCTCTCGTGCATATCCTGGCATGCTAACGTCAGGACTGCCGTACACCACAGATCCCCTTTTATGCAAGCAGCCAGTGCTATGCCACTATACTATTAACAATCTATTGAAAATTCACAAAAAAAAATACTTTTCTGGCAAACATGAAATTCACTTGTAAACAAAAGGCAAGCAAAATGTTTCACCAAAAACAACTTTCTTACTGGATAGTAAAAAACTGTTGAACAAAAGAAAACATTGTCAACGGATATTATTCTCATTTTGGATCAGCAGAGCATATCTTTGACAAAA
Organism: Entosphenus tridentatus; assembly: GCA_014621495.2. NCBI lineage: Eukaryota > Metazoa > Chordata > Hyperoartia > Petromyzontiformes > Petromyzontidae > Entosphenus > Entosphenus tridentatus. The sequence goes on along the minus strand of JAAXLI020001250.1, from coordinate 113,390 downwards.
CACTTTAGAGTAAAATGTCTCCAAATACACCACCATTCACATCACTTACATCTTTCTCTTCATACACCAATTCTATGTTAGGGTTAGTGAATGCCATCGTCCCTACTTCTCGCTTAGTCCCATATCTGAAATAGATATGCTGAATGACCTCGTACCATTTAAGATATTGTTATCCATGGTAAAAGACGAGTTACCTGCATAATCACTTATGGCTTTGGCAAATCTTATCTTTAAACCCCTCACACACATTTTCCACCGCTTACTTAACAAAGGCACATCCATTAGAGTGGAAACCTGCTCTTATTCGTCCAGTATATTAAAAATAGCTCTAAACAAGACCCTAACAATTATAGCCCAACCTCTATTCTTTCACTTGTTAGTAAAATATTTGAAAACATACTTAGATAATTAATAAACTGCTACGTAAAACGTCACAATCTCATTCACAGTAAACGGTGTTGTATTCGAGAGGAGTACTGCAACACCACAGGAATGGTGGAAGTATTACATTTTCTTTTCAGTAACCTGGATAAAGGCCACTACTGCCGTGCACTATTCCATGTCAAAAGCTTTTGACACTGTGACCATGATCATCTACTCGCAAGTTCTGGTCAACAAAAATGTAATACAATAGAATACAATAGTTTGAGAGTTACCTTTGAGACCGTTATTAAAAGGTACATAGTGATAACATCTCGTCCACAAATATTAAATAATAAAGGGTGTTCCACAAGGTGTCATGCTGGATGCAATTTTCTTCTCCTATTTAAATAATCTTGGAATAAGCTTAAATCGCACAGAATTAAATACCTTTGCTGATGACACTGTCATGCTAGTATTGGTTCAATCACATAACGAAGTCAAACAGAATCTCCAAAAAGTTTTTCACTTCATTCAATGTCATTTGCCATCTCAAAATTGCTCCTAAAGCCCCCAAAAAACGAGGATTATTTTATTTTTTTCAAAGAAAAATGCAGTTTCATTCTCTTCACCTATTACGGATATGAGAAACAACATTATTGAACAGTGCTTCAAATACTTTGATTGATTCAAAAGTTACATTTCAATCCAATATTGATTACATCTCAAGTTAAATAAAATAAAAATCAGGATGTTTAGACAAAAGCAAACATTGTTTTCAAATTAAATTGCGACTGCAAATCCCTGAAGCTTATTAAACTTTAGCTAACTTAGTAAATAAGTGATAATAGGTTTTTCCCCTTTTTTCAGGCATTAAAACAGGTGTTAAGATGTTAAAACACAAAACTGAAACCTTTAACAAGGAGTCATGTTACCAGAAAAAGGGGAAAACCTATTATCATATTTTGGTACTGGCAAAGGAAGTTCCATGATGTAGTAAATAAGTCTTAAAATGTATTTATAGTATTATGTTTATGCTGCATGTCTGCTGTTGCTTTGTCGTGTACAGCGCTTTGAGATGCTTGATGAAAAGCATTATATGAATACCATTATTCTTATTATCATACTACCACTTTTTGACTCGTGTGACGCTGTTTGCAGATCAGCTACGAATGAATCACTAAACAGACTAAACTCCCTTAATAATTCTGCTCTTAGATTTACACTGGATGTACCACACAGGTCCCACCTTGTGATCTCTGCTTAGAATTTAATCTCACATCCCTTGATGCAAGAAGAAATCTACATTGGGCCCTGTTCATCCAAAACATCTTTTTTGGAAAATCTGTGAAATACTTAGCTCATTCATTATCCCCATTGTTTAACTCAAGAAAACTAAAGCGTCCATCTAATTACCTTTTAAATATTCATAAAACATTAAATGGAATAATACAATACCTGCCCCTACTGGCCATCTGTGTAAAATAGCTTCTTAGCTCATAGGATTCCTCCTGCAGTCTAAATAAAGGTTCTGACGTTACAACGTATATTCACTCAATATCTCTGGCCTCTTTGTATTTGCTATGAAGAAGGGCCATTGACCTTCCATGCACGTCATCTATTATATAATTAAATTTAAGCCACAGCAATATTCACGAATGTAAGATTTTCAAAAGAAAGCTCGAAACGTAAACTTGGGCAATGCCTCATAGCTATAGAGGAAACTCTTAACAAATCTAAAACGTAAAATATATCCATAAACTGTAACAGCGAAAACTTTGATTCACAATTCGTTTCTTTTGTTTTAGATCATTCAGGCATAACGTTAACGTGTAATTGTTACCCACTACCATCCGACAGCCAATTAAATCAAAACGTCACATGGGCAAACATTCCAATCGATTTGATTTTTCAGCAAAATCCGAATGTTGATAATTTTATTTGGAAACTAAAAATGTTAAATAGTAATTTTGTTATATTAAGAAACTCGGAGTATAAGCAAGCAGAGACAGACAACTTAACGATCTATAACCGAAGGTTGAAGGCCACATGACAGCGTCAGGTGACATAATTCGCAGAAAATTCCTGCCGCTCATTCCCTTTGGACGTTCATAAAGAGAATATCATCAGCAGGACGGAGATGGGGAATGTTTTATCCCATAACACTGATGCCTTTATATCACCAACACACTTCTAATGTCCCCGTGAATAATCTTGGTTGAAAAGTGTCACTTTGTCTGTTTCGCCTGTCAATGTGCATGTTGGTCCATTTTCCTCCCTGCAATCTGAGTGTGGCTGTTCCGTTTTTGTGAGACGATTTTACTATTTCTAAACGTTTTTTATGAGGGCATCGCTTTGCGACAGCTCAGGTAACTTAATCAATTAATACAAAATTCAATAAATGTTCGTAAATGAACAAAGGCTATCCGCCATGCCTTAGTCTATTTCCCAGATTTTGATCAATAGTAGTTCAGCATGTCCACTAGCATTGGATTGGTTTGAGCAGGTGCAGGTTGGATCCGCAGTTCGGGGGAACTCCACGGTGCATCTTGAGAGCAGGACCCAAATGGATGTTACACAGTGTAGTAGTCAAATGTGTAATGGGTTCCGGAGACACTTGTAGAGGTAACTTTTTTATTATGATACCACACTCCAACATTTCTGATACTCTGTTACAGCCAAGGGACACAGCCTAGGGACACAGCCTAGGGACACAGCCTACTCTGGCTACGCTCTCGCATCCTCCGGCTACAATTACCCTTGGGGAGGCTACCTGACCCGACCCAGCCAAGGTGCGGGTCTAGACTCTGGCTTCCTCGGAACTCGCCCTTACAAGGACAAGCGGGGCGAGGGGGTCCAGGGTCCTAAGCTGGCTGGTCTTGGGTCTTGAGCTGCGACTGGTCCCAATCGGCTGGGGAGGTCCCCTTTTATGTCCCTTTGCCCATCGAGGGGAGGCATTGCGTGGGATCGTAGATCCCCCGCGGCCCCCCCCCCCCCCCCCGTTAGTGGCGCCGAGGGGATTAGCTGTCTGGTGTCCCCATCGAGGGGTGGCGTTGTGTGGGATCGTAGATCCCCCACAGCCACCCCCCTTGGCGGTACGGGGCACCCTTGCAGATGAACCTCGTCTATGGCACTTCATTACCCCCCTCTACGTAGCCTCTAGCCGACCCGGCTGTCAAAAATACAACGGTACAATAAAATCTTTGTTAACCATCAGAATGAGTGTATGCGTGTGTCATTGACTGAATGGATGACAAAACGAAAAAAAAATGAGAAGAAGGCGCCTCTCCCCCTCCTACGGTCACACATAAAAAAATTCAGGCCACCAATGCAGAACAACACTGTATGAACACATATATGCAAGACGAACGCACACCCCAACCGCCCACTATACATGATGGCAAGGTGAGTGGCGGCGAGTTGGGACGAGAGTTCATGGGCGGGGGTCATGAAAATCGTTTGAGTCTGAGTGGCAGGTCCATCGGTCGCGACGGAGGCGAGAGGGGACCGACGACCCACTGTTATACTTGTGTCCTGGGTTGCTGATCCCGCGGGCAAGCTTAATCCTGCTGGGTTGGCCGTGGCGGGTTTCACTCCCAAGTCATCTGAGGGCGGGACAGCAGGACCTGCCCGAGAGTTAGAAGCAGCATCGTCGTGGCGCGGCTCGTCGGACATGTCGCGCTCTCGGACCCCGAGAAGTGAAGGTGTGTAGGGTTGAATGTAAGGTTTTAGGCGTGACGGGTGCACGAACCAACGGCGCTTGCCATGCTGGATCCTGACACACTGCGGGCGGAGAACGCAAATAATAACAACCGGGCCTCTCCAAGGCTTGAGCTATTTTGAGGAAGTAGCCAATGGTACCTGCGGGCAGTGGAGCCAGGCGCGGTCCCCTTCTGCCCAAACATGGCGGGACGTGTGGAGGTTCCGCAACCGCTCTTTGGCAAGCTGACGGGCTTCTGAGTTATTTTGAGCAGCCTCCCGGGCATCCACGAGACGACGCACATTAGCACGGATGTGGTCGGCAATCTTAGCGCTAGGTGCGGGCTGTTTAATGTGCAATTATACGTTGATTGGAGGGCAAACCTCCCTACCATACATAAGATAGAATGGCGAGTACCCCGTGGCAGCATGGGGCGCCATTCTAAAGGCGGCTAAGACACCAGGTATGTGGAGATCCCAATCAGTCTGTGACTCAGCACCTGGTGACTTAGCATGGAGGTAAGTGTCCTATGTAATCGCTCGACCATACCGTCAGTCTGGGAGTGAAATGGCGAGGTGCGAATTTTGTCTGACCCTAGCAGGTTGCGCACATCCCGCAACAGGGTGGAAGAGAAATGTTTCCCTTGGTCGGTCAGCAGGCGTTCAGGAGCACCCTTATCCAGGACGTAGCCCTGGAAAAAGGCCTCCGTAATGGCTGCCTTAGACTGGTTTGGGAGTGGCCAGGCCATGGCCCATCGGGTCAAATATTCCAACCCAACCAAAAGGTACTTATTAACCCGAGGAGTAGCGGGAAATGGACCCAAAATATCCAATGCGACGATCTCATTGATAAGGAAAACCTTAATGGATTGGAGCGGCGGGCAGGACAGCCTAGCAGGTGGTTTCCACCGTGCACATTCGGTGCAATCTTGCACAAGGTCAGACACATCGTTTGCCATGCCCGGCCAGAAAAAAATCCAATTGGATTTTAGCAAGTGTTTTTTGAATGCCCAAATGCAAGAGGCGACTGTGGGTTTCCGACACAAGCTGCCTCCGCAGGGAGGTGGGCACCACCAATGTGTGGGATTGGGACCCCCCATCCCAATGCATGAGGACGCCTTCCCAGATGATAAATTATACAGGGCCCCCCTGCCCCCTGTGACCCTCGGCATCCCTTACGCGGCATCTCATTTTAAGGAGGGAGACGTCTTCAAATCTGAAGACGTCCCCAGTCGTCCAACCCGAGGCCCAGCAACGCGTCCTGCGGAACTTGCGTGGAGGGAGCCCCGTGGTCCTTGACCCCATCCCTGGCCGTGGCCGCAAGGGAGGGGGGGCGGTACCCCGTCAGGCTGCCTACAATGCTCTGCACCCAGAAAACAAGCACAGCGCCCGTCGTTCGGCAGTCACAACAACCCGTCGGCATTCCCGTGTTGAATCCCCTTGCCGTAAATGACAGTGAATGCAAAGTCCTGGAGGATCTCGAGCCAATGCGATAGCTGTCCAGATGGTTGGTCCACTCGCAACGTGTATTGTAGCGTACTGTGAAATGCCTGCCATACAGGTAGGGTCTGTACTGCTTTATAAAAAAATGATAGCAAGCAATTCGTGGCGCATCACCCAGTAACGTTGCTCCGTGGGCAACAGCACCCTGCTGCCATAGGCGATGATGCGCTCCACTCCATTGACAATTTGCGACAGCACCCCTCCAATTCCGGTGTTGCTGGCGTCTGTATCCAGAATTAACGGAGTGGTAAATTCTGGATAAGATAGGATAGGAGCATCGACCAGTGCCTGTTCTAACTCCCCCCAATGGAATTTTACGCCTTTGGCCGTTAATGCGTGGAGGGGCTTCGCGATGGATGCGAATCGCGCAACAAATCGGCGATAATATTGGCCATGAGCGCACGCAATTTGTCTTTTCTGGGTCCGTGGCAATGCCCGAGCGGCTGACAATATGGCCCAAGTAACGAACCGAATCACTCCTGAGGTGGCACTTTTGTGGTTTGAATTTGAGGTATTTTAAGAAAAACTGCCTGCTGGCATCGCGTGGGGATAACGGCCGTTTCCAATCCCGCATTAAGGACCTGAATGAAGTGCTTATGGTCTTAGCTTCGCTACCCAGAGTCATATCAATCGGGATACGGCAATTATTCTTACTTAAATATTAATTGATTATATCTTAATGTGTTATGTTAGGTCTCCAAATTCATATCTCAACGCAGGATACAGTTCTTATAAATAAGATTGTTACTCATGAACTTAGGAAAGAAACACTCAAACACTTCTGTGTTAAGCAATTTTAATTCTAAACAAAAACATGTCACTCTAATATGCGAACTCTCATGCCTGGAATGATTAACACAGTACTCCTGGAGATGTTCTCCTTATTGATCCGTGCATTTAACCCTCAGTGATTATGTTGTAAAACTGGGTAATCAAAACAATCAATTAATTCCACAGAGTAACGCGAGCATATCCGGCGACAGGCAGAGTCTTTAAAACAGGCATGCAATGATAGTCATACGAAAGTCAATAAAAGCAAATTATTATACCCCAAAGGCAAAGTATACGTCAATAGATGCAATTGGCAAGATTATATATACTCAACGAAATGTCTTGGAAAAATGGTGTGCGACGGTGGGCGTGCCTTCTTACGGAAGATTCATATCTCTGGCTAAGCTTTAATTAATTCGTGGACAAGGTTCTATGGCAAAGACACAGGTTTAGCACGATATTCTCTCTCTGTGAGCGTGTAGATTCATGACGAAGGTTTCGAAAGTTTAGTTTACATCGATGAATCTATTGGTAATTTATGCGATTAAAAAAAACTAAATAAAACAAAAAATTTATAAACGACTAAGGCACTTATAAACGACGTATTCTTATCACTCGATGAGCCGCGATGCCTTCACGGCCAGCTGATGGTCCATGCACTTTGATAATTAGTCTTCTTATGATTAGCTATGATTTATTCCATTGTGTGGGGGCGTTTGATTGTCCCCTTGATACATTCTTGTGGGAGCAAACGCCGGGTGCGTCGTGGGTTTGTGAGTGTGGGGGAGGGCATATCATACGAACGGCTTCGGAGTTTTCCTCTCGCGTGGCGTGTCTGCCCCGAGCCGTTGGCTTTCTCTCTCCGCTGCTAACTGAGCGTCGTCGGCCCGATGCTGTCCTTGGAGAGACTCGGTCGCTAGGTGGCTCCCGGTGGCGCCCGGTGGTTCCCGGTGGCGCCTGGTGGCCCCGGTGGTGCCCGGCGGCGCCTGGTGGCTGGCACCTGGGCACTGGGCGACGCTGCTGTGCGTGCTCTCCGGCTCCGGGTTCTCTGGCGATGAATGATGCTCTCGTTCGTTGCTTGGTCGACGTTGGGCGCTTTCCGCTATTTCACGCGGATGATGCTGGAATTCTCGTCAGCTTAGCTGGAACTGCAGTGGCTCTTGTGAGTCGGTGCCTAGAGCAGAATTATTTCGAGCGATACTTCTTCTTATGGCGCTTCTTCTGTGTTGGTGGTGATGATCTCCTGCATCGGTGGGGATGATGATGCTCCTCCGTTGGTAGTGATGGTGATGCTCCTTCGTTGGTGGTGATGATCTCGATGTATGGCCGTGTCTCTGCTTATATCTGAAAAATCTCTGCTTGGCGCGCCTGCTTACAAAGGGCCGGAACCATCCTTTGTTTCGTTCGCTTGTGGACACAGCTGCATGCGTGTCCCTGTGTGTGTGTTCTGATCTATTGGAATAATTAAGTTCTTCAAACGAAGCAGCTGTCCCAGATTGTCCATTCAGCCTCTGCAATAATTAACCTGGAACGGGGGGGGGGGGGGTCTTCCTCGCGGTGGGTGTTACTCTTTGTTTCGCACAAACGTCCACGTTTTTTCGTTTTCTGTTTAGAAGTTAAAATGAGACTCACTTTACTTCTTATAATTACTTGTAATTTTGATTGTAAGTAATTCAAGGTATATTGTAGCCGGGTTCACAGTATTCCCATCTAGGTTTGATTATTTTTTTTATGGGGAGATATTCTTTGCTTGTGTGTGCAAATCTTGCTATCCGTGCTGTGGGAAGACAAAGGCGGTTGGGAGGTTCTTTCCCTATAGAGTACATTCTATCTTGGTTAGGTATGACTGACTTGTTTCGCCTTTAATTCTTCTAGATGACCCTTTGACTACTACTCGTAATTCTTTTTTTTGGTTTGTGTTTATTATTACCACGTATTTTCATAGGGTTTACTAACCTTCGTTTCACTGCCTGTATCCTGGGTTTGTGCTGTTTGTCCTCGAGTTCTTATTATTTTCTGATATCCCGAGGCTAGGGAATTCGTTTTGGCTTAGGAACGACCCTGACTGCCATAATTATTCGTTGATGCTTCGGTCAGGTCACGTAGAAAATTATTAAAGGAAACAATAACATTAGTATTGAATTAATAAATGAGGAGTCATGATCCACTGGTGTAGATTTAAGCCTGGTTTTTAATTGGAGTGAGTGTGAGGATCGATAATGTTCGCATAATCTTTGTCGCTAAGTTTAGGATTTTCGTTATTAGAAGAAACATGAAAAAGTTAATCAAAGCGAAATGCCTGTGTTCTCTTTCGTCGGGGGGGGGCGTGTTTTTTATGACTGACCCTTCCGTTGGCGGGAGGGAGGGTGTCATTATCTTTTATGGTTCATCTCCTGCCCTCTGGCCTCGAGTGTGAAAGGCAGCTGTGGTGAGGGTGGGTGCTACAACCTTTGTTTGTGCTCCAAGTGGCCCCGCGATAAAAAAACAAATTGGCAGAATTATTCTTAATATTAATTTTGGAAAAAAGGTCACATATACAACACTTCGCACAAGCGTTTGGGCACACACGAGGTCCGACACCCGCTCAGCCGAACGCGAAGGCCCGATCACAGCACCCCCCATGAACGCGTCGTAGTCAATGGGTTTCCGAAGCCGGAGGGGAACCAACATCTGAGACCCGGGAGGAATGTGAATTGTACAGGCCGCAAACGCCTGCACCGTTGTAGATGCGGAGTTCAACCGAGTGGGTGTGGGCAGGAAGGCCATGCGTCGGCCAGAGGGGAGCTCAATACACCCCTTGTTAATGATAATTTTAATGGGCATCTTCCCCAAGAAATCCGTTCCGAGGAGGCACGGAACGGCGAGAGTCAATGAGACCAAAATGGGCCCAACCAATTGGATGTCAGCAATGCGGATCTGGGCATTGATCTGTCTTGTGATGCCCAACGAACCCCCATCTGCGGAAAAGCATGGCACATCAACTGGCTGCAAGGGACGGCATGTATCGGGTAGAATGTTATAAATTATGTCTGAAATGATGGTCGCCGACGCACCCGTGTCGACCAACATACGAACATCAACCCCCTGGATCGAACCCACTACGGCGGAGGAACCTGCCGCCGCGGCAACGACCCTATGGGACAACTCGGACCATTGACCTGGTCCGAGCGCCCGGTCGCTCAATGATGGGCCCGAATCCCCCTCCTCAGAAGCATGACCAAACTGTGTGGTGTGAGGGTGCGTGCTTGGTGTATGCGGGGGCCGAGAGTGCGAGGTGTCGCGACTCGCCTGGGTATGCTGAGGATCCCGTGGTGAGGGAAGCACCGGGGTCGGAGGTCCTGAAGTCCGGTGTCGGGGGACCCGGCAGCCGGACGCCACATGGCCCCGAAGGCCACAGTTGTGGCAGATGATGGACCACCCGTTCTGGTGCGAGGTTGGCCGGTCCCGCTGGTGGTGATCCTGCTGGGATCGCCAGTTGGACGATCCGCGGCTTCCCATTGCCGCGAAGGCCTGATGAGACCCCGAATGTACGTCATAGGCTTGTGCATAAGGTGGGCCTGCGCAGGTGGCGACGGTCGCGTCCCCCTCACACTCGAGATGCGCTTGGATGCACCTGGCAGAACGTAGCGATATGAAGTCGTCGTCATCAGCTGCCGGCATGGCAACTCGAAGCTCGCGGGCCCAGCTCAGGAGCTTCTGCAGCACGAGTCAATCCATGGCGTCTTCATCCATGCGAGGATAGGCAACCCGCGCGATGGCCAGCAGCACGCTGCGGTACCCTAGCACCTACTCGGAGGCCTTCTTCTTTCTTGCATCGAAGTGGTGACGTGCTTCGGACGGGGGTCCGTAAATCAGCCGCATCTGATGAAGGGCGTCCGTCAGCGTGGCTCGCTTCGCCCGTGGCACCGAAAGGAGTGCGGCGAGGGCGTCGACGTCAAGCATGGCTGGACGTCTCTATACGAGAGATGAACCAGCGTTCGAATGCTGCCCATTCACCCCCAGCTGCAGAATATGCCTTGAGTTCTGGCAGGCGTTGCTGGACGTGAGCCCCGCGTTCATTGCCTGGCTGAAGCTGGTTCCACGTTCCCAGCGCTGTCACCCGGCGGTGAGGGTCGCAGTGCTGATGACGCGGCATTGTTTGGTTGGACCGTGCTGGGCCCGGAAGTGACGTACCTCCAAGCGGTCATTGCTCCCCCGGTGGAAGTATCGCCCACATTTGTGGCGGGAACGGCGGTGGCGTCCGCCATGTTTGTGGCAGGGACGGCGGTGGGCTGGGGCGGTTGCTGTGCCGTTTCTCTCCCTCCCGTCATTGCCTGTGAGCGACACATGTCGTCCAGGATGGAGACGGTGGGGTGGAGCAGCTCCGTGAGACGACGAAGCGTTTCCTCCATTGCTGCTCCTGCCGCTGGAGGAGGGACGGCCGGTGGAACGGACGGCTGCTCAGCTGGCGGTGCGGCGTCGTTGTCGGCCGGAGTTGGCTGCCCTGTCGCCGCTTGTTCATTGACATCGCCGTCAGGACTGAAGGTACGTGGCTTACTTATTGTCTTCATGGCCACTCCTGACTCCAAATGTAATGGGTTCTGGAGACACTTGTAGAGGTAACTTCTTTATTACGATACCACACTCCAACAATCCTGATACTCTGTTACAGCCAAGGGACACAGCCTAGGGACACAGCCTACTCTGGCTACGCTCTTGCATTCTCCGGCTACAATTACCCTAGGGGAGGCTACCTGACCCGACCCAGCCAAGGTGCGGGTCTAGACTCTGGCTTCCTCGGAACTCGCCCTTACAAGGACGTAGAGCCGGGAGTCCCAGAGTCCCACCACTGGCCCGGACAGCATCCCGGCCCTTACAAGGACAAGCGGGGCGAGGGGGTCCAGAGTCCTACGCTGGCTGGTCTTGAGCTGCGACTGGTCCCGATCGTCTGGGGAGGTCCCCTTTTATGCCCCTTTGCCCATCGAGGGAAGGCATTGCGTGGGATCGTAAATCCCCTGCAGCCCCCCCCACCCCCCCCGTTGGTGGCGCCGAGGGGATTAGTTGTCTGGGGTCCCCATCGAAGGGTGGCGTTGTGTGGGATTTTAGATATCCCGCAGCTCCCCCCCCCCCCCTTGGCGGTACGGGGCACCCTTGCAGATGGACCTCGTCTACCAGTGCTGGTAAGCATGGCCCATCTACGGCACTACACAGGGTTAAACCTGCTGTTAAGAGTGCGTACCTTTTTTGTTTTAACGTAATCCTCTACATCTACCTTATGTGAGCAAAGTTTCTTCAAACCCACTTTCTTTACACCAGGCTCATCTATTTAAGGGTGGTCTTCATGTAAAAATAGATTTAGAAAAGTCTGTAAGATAAGTAATTGATCAGCATGTTAATGACTTGTGACTCAGACTTTGTAGTCACCACCAACGCCAGTGTCTTTTGGGGAGAGCTGCACAGCCGTTTTCCCTCCAGATCCTAAAACTTTGTGGTGAAAGAGATCCCGTCTGGCACCAAGTCTAAACCTTTACTTAGACAGCTCACCACGTGCACATAATCCGATTCGTAGGAGCATCTGCAGACGCCAAATTTACCACACGCTGGGATCGCGAATTGGGTTCCATCCCAGAGCCACGAGGTCAGAGTATTAACTTAAGGAATATAAATAATAAACAATGAATATGTTCTAATTTTATTTGAAGCTTTCTAGACTGCAGGAATTACGATTTGGTTCCTTCGGTAAAGTCAAGTAGGAAAAATAATAATTAAATAATAGAGTAAGACGTTTCGATTTCAACAAAAGCAACCATCATCAGGTAGAACTTAATTTGAGAGAGAGACAAAACACAGACACGGAGACACACAGACAGACACACAAGCAGAGAGAGACAACACAGACACACAGAGAGAGACACACAACATAGACACACAGAGACCCAATGCCTCTGTGTCGAGGCCTTAAATAGAGAGTTAGGTGGGGGGAGCAGAGAGAGAGGTGGGTCTGCTGGGGCAGCTGCTGGAGCAGAGAAATTAGCATGTAAATTAATCCACCCCGAAGCGACCGATGGAAAGAAGATCGAATGGCCCTATGATAGCCTGGTAAATTTTAGAGAGATAAATAGTTTGAGAAAACAAAATTTAGCAAATCTTTTGAAAATGTAATGGAATGCAGCACAGAGAGTCGGCTAACACAGCTAACGCTTAGCCTGGTTGATTATTATCTACAGAGATTGCTCAAATTAGAAGTTAAGTGTGAAATTTGACAAACAGAGACATACAGAAGGATGTGTGTGAATCCACCCCGAAGCAGTCGGGGGAGAAAAAGAGCGAATGGACCTATGAGAGCCTCGTAAATGTTAGAGAGAGAAATAGGCCGTTTGAGAAAACAAACTTAGAAAATAAATTGGAAATTTAATGCAATGCAACACAGAGAGTCGGCTAACACACAGTTAATGCATAGCCTGGTTCATACTCTTAGTTTTTTCGGTAAAGTCACGTAGGTAAAAAATGAAATTAAAATTAATAAAAATAAAATAATAAAACAAATAAAAAATCACAACGTTTCGGAGGCAACACAAGTCTCCGTCATCAGGTGGGACCGTCACAGCCAGATTTGCTGTATCAAGTGAGGCAGGGATTCCAAGATGCAAGTTCTTAAATACAAGTTAAGGGGGAGGAGAGGGGGGGGGGCTTAATAAGGTTACTCCGAGTTGAACTCGATAATTTAGACAAGACTCTCTTACAAACACATTTAATGTTAACACAAAAAATGTCCCCTTCTGATTGGAACCACGTTGACAACATGACTTCTGCTTCTGCTGACTCACTGTCAGCCAAATGTAAAGCCAACCTGATTTCTAAATTCATCCTCCTATCTAAGAATAAATCAGAGCCACAAATCACAAAGCTGGATGTCAACAAGACCGTTATTAATCAGAGTAACATCCCAATTTCTGACAATCTGAAAACGGTACTGGCCAAAGAACTAAATTTCGCTGTCACCCCTAAATATATACCAGTAGAGGATGACATTTCTCAGGTTGATGTTGCCCTCAGAGGCATAGGACACATCCATGCGGATGTAGCAAGAGCTGAAATAGCCACTATTCTTAAGAATGCTAAGAAACCCACTAATAACATTAGCAAAAACGAATGCTCTGAACTCGCGAACTTGAAAAAGAGAGATGATATAGTCATCCTCTCGGCAGACAAGGGCAATGCCACGGTCATCATGGATAAAGAATCATACAACAACAAAATCCTGGACCTACTTAATGATGGGAGTTACTCCAAAATTAAAAGCGATCCTACTAACAGCCTAACGACAAAAAACAACAAGATCATCACGAGTTTGACTTCCCTAATCGAACCAACCAAACGTCCCTCTCTAAAACCCTCGGCAGCTAGACCTCCCAGACTCTATGGTCTTCCCAAGATCCATAAAGAAGGCACCCCGCTACGACCCATCGTGTCAACGATCAACTGCCCTACCTACAAACTAGCCCGTTTTCTATCAGATACTCTGCTTCCCTTCACAGGCAAGACCTCTTCGGCAGTACTCAACTCAACCCAATTAGTCTCTATGGTCAAGCACATGGTACTATCTCCTGATGATATCCTCGTCAGTTTTGATGTAGTATCTCTGTTTACCAAAGTTCCAGTGCCTGACACACTAACAAAAATTGAGGACTTGGTCCAACATGGATTGAATTCGGATGTACCTGCGCTGGTTAGGCATTGCCTCACCAATACTTATTTTACCTGGAATGGCACCTTCTACAAACAGAATGAGGGTACCCCTATGGGCTCCCCCTTGTCACCAGTGATAGCCAACATGTTCATGGAAAAGTTTGAATCAGATGCCATCCAGACATCCACCCTGCGTCCTTCCCTGTGGAAGAGGTATGTGGATGACACTTTCGTCATTTGGCCACATGGCCTCCCAGCATTGAACCACTTCTTGGACCACATCAATTCCAGACACCCATCCATCAGATTCACCATGGGAGTGGAGAAAGATGGCAAACTACCATTCTTACATATTCTGTTTGAGAGGAGACCTGGCGGATCCTTGGGACATTCTGTCTACAGGAAAGCCACCCACACAGATTCCTACTTGAAACCGGATTTCCACCACCACCCATCTCAAAAGAATTCTCTCATCAAAACGCTATACCACAAAGCTCATGGCATTTCTGGCCAACACCACCTGGCCAGTGAATAAAGACATGTACATCGGGCCCTCAGGATGAACAGCTGTTTCTCCCACCATACAGAAACAGCCACTTGAAACTCCGATCAAAACTATCACGTTGCCATACATAGCAGGCGTGACCAAAAAGATCTCCAAAATTCTAAACAAACATAAGATCCAAGTCCGATTCAGTACAATATATAAAATCCGTTATCTAATTCCATCTGTGAAGGATGTCATCCCTGACTTGCAATACCCTGGAGTCTATAAACTGAGTTGCAGCTGTGGTGAATGTTACATTGGGGAAACGAAACGTCATGTCTCTGATCGTGTCCGCGAGCACAAGTTAGATTTTAAACACGGCAAAATTGAGTTTTCCGATCATTGCTACAACGCGGTGGGCTCTTATGATATTGTTTTTTTCCGAGACGAAGGTGCTCTGCAAACCCTCTGGCTACCATCAAAGGTTTGTACACGAAGCCATTCAGATATACAAACACAGACATAATTTCAACCGTGATGATGGGTACAAACTTAGTAATCATTGGAAAGATGTTATTAACCATGCAAAATAGATTTAACTACACATTTTTGGACCATCTTTTCTGACAGGCACTATTTTACTTTACTGAGTGTTAACATCCCCAGCGTTTAACAGTACTCTCTTTATTGTCAGCCAACACTGGTATAAACATGGGCATTTTCGTTCTCTTATATCATGTGCACCAACAGGTGCTTGTGCACAGGCATGTCTACGTACACGTGCACCCCCTGCTCTCATTTAGCCCCCCCCCCTTCCAATACGTTATCACGTGCACCAACAGGGACTTGCGCACAAACACGTCCACGTCGACGTCTACGTGCACCTCGTGCTCTTTTAGCCCCCCCCCCCCCTCCCGATACGTTCCATTCATTGGCTACCACATTCTGATAAGCCCCCCCCCCCTCCTCCTCCTTAACTTGTATTTAAAAACTTGCATCTTGGAATCCCTGCCTCACTTGATACAGCAAATCTGGCTGTGACGGTCCCACCTGGTGACGGAGACTTGTGTTGCCTCCGAAACGTCGTGATTTTGTATTCTTTTTATTAGTTTATTTTTATTAATTTTAACTTCATTTTTTACCTACGTGACTTTACCGAAACAACTAAGAGTATGAATCATTGCAGTCACGAAAGCTTCAAATCTAGAATTCATAGCCTGGTTGATTACGATCTCCAAAGATTGCTAAATTTGAAGTTAAGTGTGAAATTTGACAAACAGAGACACACAAAGAGAGAGAAAACAACTTGCATCCTCCCCATAGAGGTGGTTCCAACTTGATTTGAAGCTTTCGTAACTGCAGGAATTATTCTTTCGTTCTTTCGGTAAAGTCACGTAGAAATAAAATAAAATAAATAATAAAGTACGACGTTTAGATTGCAAAACAAGCAACCGGCATCAGGTAGAACTAAATTTGAGAGAGAGACAAAACACAGACACGGAGACACACAGACAGACACACAAACAGAACGATACAACACAGACATAGAGAGAGAGACACACAACATAGACACACCGATACCCCAATGCCTCTGTGTCGAGGCCTTAAATAGAGAGGGGGGGGGGGGTTGGGCAGAGAGAGAGGTGGGTCTGCTGGGCAGCTGCTGGGGCAGAGAAATATGAATGTCAATGAATCCACCCCGAAGCGACCGAGGGAAAGAAGATCGAAAGGCCCTATGATAGCATGGTAAATTTTAGAGGGAGAAATAGGCCGTTTGAGAAACAAACTTAGAAACGGCCTATTTCTCTCTCTAAAATGTGCCTGGCTGCAAGCCCTGTTGGACTCATGCGCTGAACCTTCAATAAAGCAAGTTCAACCCCCGATGAAGAAGGTAGAGCCACATGAAGTTCAAAAGAACTCACAAACACCTCCTTGTTGTGAAAAACAGAATGCAGAGATCCCTGGGTTTGATGTTCCACGAAATTGCTCATGGTCCACCCTAAACCGCATCTTCCATTTCAAAAATCATGGCAGCAATGCGGACACCTGATGCAAAAACTGAAATTTTTTAACTCTCCAGTAGTGTGTTACTATGGCTTTTCAGAACAGACTATACAACATATAATTACGCAATGCCCGATCCACAAATACGTACACGATGTAATAGCGATTCACTCCACTACTCCTTAAGCGCCTGTCTATTTTGATCACCTGAATTTTAAATTATAGTAGTTGTTCTGCATCTACATCAGCCATACAAATGAAGAATGCCAGTGTAAAAATATATAGTATAGCCCTATGTGTCCTGACGTTTGGCCCACCCTGTAAACAAGTGCCGTACCCTCCCTTCACTCACCTTCCCACACCAGCTTGGTGAAGTATGGCCAAATAACCCACTGCGAGAGGCCCTCATTCAACAGTCGTTCAACTAAAGGCGTGTATGTACAGGATTTTGAGGGTTTAGAAAATGTTTACAGCGTACATCAAGAAACGCGAAGTAAAAGGCGTTGTATCTGTACGACAACCAGTTGACGGCTCTCCCCAATGGAGTGTTTGACCAGCTCGTGAATCTGAAGTTGTTGAGATTGTACAATAACCAGCTAACGGCTCTCCACAATGGAGTGTTTGACTACCAGACCCAACAGTACCGCCCTGAGACTGGCCACAAACTCAACTTAGATTTATTCTCGAGCGGTTGGTCCAGTCACCAGTGAATCTGGAATAGGAGTTGATTTTTATAGCAAGATCAGCAGGATGACAATTTAACACTCATAATCGAGACTTTCTCCTTTTCTCTCCTACCCAATGTCCAATTCCACCATTTCCCAACCCATTTCACGGCCATCTTACTCGTCACCCATCCTAAACTTCCTCCTGGCCGCGTAAATCAGAGATGTTTGTTGTCACAGTAATTGCATAGTACAGAGCAATGCACGGTGTGCAGTAGTTACGATGGTTAAGACAGCTTGTGTTCAGTTTGACATGCAGTTGTAAAGTCAGCACTAGTCGTGTTCACTCATAAAAACAGCAACTGTCTAAATGTGGTGTCTGTGTTCACATGCTTGCTCTGTACAGATGTCTTATGCCTCAGGGTGCCTGTGACATTTATATTCTATGCGAATTTAAATTACAATAATCATTGTTAAGAGCGGGTAGAGGTGTATGAAGCCATCTGGTTACTGTGCACCCAAGTGGTATCAGTGTTTGAGTGTTTAAGCCACCCTTGTCGCGTCACGTTACTATAAAGGCTACACACTACTGAGGAATCAAAATAATTTAGATTTCACGCATGCATGTGGAAACAAAAATAAACATGCTTGTGTGAAATAATTACCTCGATGTAAAAACGTGTAAATTTAGAAAAACATGCGTTTAGAGTAGTTGGCTGCAATACATTTTTACACGATAAGCCACGTCGTTGATCTATCATTTGTGGGAAGGTCGCTTTTGTAAAATAACTACATAGCTCTTACCTGGTAACATTAAAACATCTTTTCATTTTAATAGTTTACTATGCGTTACCATTTTTGTTGGTGTTTTCGTAACGTCGTTGTCCAACTTATTAGCTGATATCCTTGTTGACCTCTGTGGGTTGCTTCTATTGACGGCTGATATGTCGCACCCCAATCCTCTCACGATTCTCACACAACCAGGAAGACACCTCTGTCCGTCCGACTCCGTCCCCTCCCTACTCTACGATCTCTACTCATTTAGGCACTGCCTGTGTTCATGAGCAAGCTGTCTCCAATTCACTGTAGGAATGACAGACGTCTTGAGGTTGACATGAAGCGTGTCCTTTTATCGCAAAATCTGCCCCCATCTTTTCCTCTAATCCCTCCTGAAGATGCGCATACATTAAAATTTTACTTTTAATACATTGTTAATGTTTAAACTCACAAATCACATTTGCAAATGTGACTGCATCTAACACTGATCTTTTGCTTCTTAATATTTTTGAGAGAAGATTTATGATGTTGAGTGAGGAAATAAGATTTTTCCAAATCGGCGGTGCTAAGGCAAAGCATTTGTCACTTCTACTAAGTCTTCTTCTTGGAATAGTTAAATGCAATTAGATGAAAATCTAAGGTTTCTTGGATATGACGACGGAATTAATGAATTAACAAAGTATAGCACAGATTTAATAATAAAATGTGTATGGATGAACAGGGTCCAATATATATTTATTCTTGCATCAGGTGATGAGAGATTCGATTTTAAGTAGAGGTCACAATGGTGCATCTTGTATGGTACATTCAGTGCAAGTCAAAGAGCAGAATTATAAAGTGTATTGAGTGATTCATGAGGAGCTGATCTGTAAGCAACGTCACCGTAGTTAAAACAGTGGTAGAATGATAGCTTCAACAATTTGCAGTAGTCGAATGGGAAAGAAATGTTTGTTTCTTTATAAAAATCTGAAAAAATTATTTTATTTTGTTCAACATATGATCAACTTGGGGTTGGAATGTAAGTAACATTAATTAGTAAACCCAATTATTTGAAGCACTCTGTTCAGTGATGGTGTTTCTGATATAAATAATAGGTGAAGAGAGTGAAACTGGGTTTTTGTTTGAGGCAAATTTTATGATCTTCGCTTTTTGGGGATTTAGGAGCAATTTTAGTGCTGACAATTGACGTTGAATTAAATCGGAATCGTGTTGGACATTCTGTTTCACTTCATTCTTTAGGATAGTTACTTAATACTAACATGACAGTGTCATCAGCAAAGATATTTTATTCTGAGTGATTCAATTTTTCGATTTAAAGCTTTCGTGACTGCAGGAATTCATCTTCTTGGTTCTTTCGGTAAAGTCACGTAGAAGGGAAGTAATAAAATAATAAAAATAATAAAACATAATAAAATAATTCTCACGACGTTTCGGCCACAACGCAAGCAGCCGTCTTCAGGTGAAACCAGGTCTGTCGAGGCGACAGCGTCTGAATGGAACAGCAC
>JAAXLI020001250.1:80806-93551 GCA_014621495.2 Entosphenus tridentatus | reverse complement strand
AGATGGATTCTGGCTTAGCAATCATTGGAAGGACGTAATAAACCATTTCGGATCTTAACTGATTGTGTTCACGTTTACGGTGACTTTCAGACCGCGTTCCATTCACTGGCATTGTATTCTCCCAGGGGAATGGATTCTTTGCTCTGCTGCATAGACATATGTTGTTGCTTCCTCTTAGTATCTTTCACACTGTATAATAACAAATAGTTTTAAAATGTATATGCTTAATACAATGTACAAAGTAATATATAGTATCGTAATTGTATAGTGAATATACAGCAGTGTGATATACATTAGGGTGGGTATAATAATACATAGTGTAACATTACAATGGATAAGGTATAGGGTGGTTATAGCAATACAGTATATAATTTAATGTTTGGGTTTGTCTATGGCAGTATATAGTACGGTGTAGACTCGTGCGATGTAAGAGAATAAAGTTTAGATGGAAGCATATTATATTTTTTACGACGTAGAATTGTAATGTATTACCTACTGTTAGTAACTCAGCTTATTGTAGAGTATATTTAGTATAATTATGATACTATGTAGTTTATACTTTAGTTGTTTACGTGGTGGTTTTAGTTACTGCAGCTACATACTATTAACACTTCATCCCTTTATTAATGCTACCCCCACCCCCTCCCTGTGATACTGCTAATCCTGCATCATGCACGGGCAAAGTAACACTATTCACATACCTGCATTTCCCATATCCGCTCCTTTGATGCTGCTAATCCTGCATAATGCACGGACACAAGTAGCACTAATTACATACCTCTTGATATGCAAATTCTTTTGTTAAGGCGCCCCCCCCTTCACCCCCCCTCCCAACCCAGCTTATATATATGCTCCAAGCACGTGTGCTGTTCCATTCAGACGCTGTCGCCTCGACAGACCTGGTTTCACCTGAAGACGGCTGCTTGCGTTGTGGCCGAAACGTCGTGAGAATTATTTTATTATGTTTTATTATTTTTATTATTTTATTACTTCCCTTCTACGTGACTTTACCGAAAGAACCAAGAAGCTGAGTGATTCAAGTTTAGTCCAATATTTTTTATATAGAAATAGAACACAATTGAACCCAGCACAGCACCTTGTGGAGCACCCCTTGTTATTTTAAAAAATATGAATGAGATGTTATCACTATATACCTTTGATAAGGGCACGGATTTTTTGGCCAGAATGCCTGTTCAGATCCTGGTCGACCAGGGGTGTGTGGAGATGCCATCGGGAGACCGGCTGCATTTACCTGCAGTCCCCCTTTGTGGTAGCTCCCCTGGCCGCTAATGTTCGGGCTCTGACTACAAAATCCGTGATGGTTCCACCCGGGTCGCAGATCCTGCTTCCCCTCAGGCTGCGCAGGCCATTGACATTGGAGTCCCCGGAGACAGGCATCCTTCTGTCTCCCTCCAATTATTTTATGAGGTTCAACGGACTGGTGGGCACTTTCACAGCTGTGGCTGTGGGCCAGGAACTTTTTTTGCACCGATCGCCATCCCTGTTGGTGCTGTGTTGGCGCACGCCACCCCAGGCACTCCTTCCGGCGTCCTTGAGCCGCCGGGAGGGGTGGTGCCGGGAGTGCTGCCCGTGGGGAGGGCCAACGCATCATGGATTGATGTGTTGTGCACCGAGAACGCCTCGTTGTCCTCCCAGGAGCGCCAGCGGCTCCGCGATCTCATCGTCAGGGTCGCCGATGTGTTCAGCCAGGGTAAATTCGATTTGGGCCGTACCACTCTCCTTGAGCATCATATCAACACGGGCGACTCGGCCCCTATTCGACTGAATTCACACCGCTTTAGCCCAGCGGAAAAGGACCATGTCCGCTCTGCAGTTGATGACATGTTGGCAGCGGACATTATCTCTCCTTCCACTAGCCCTTGGGGAGCCCCCATTGTGCTAGTCAAGAAACGAGATGGGAGTCTCTGCTTCTGCGTTGACTTCCGTAAATTAAACAAGATTTCGGTGGCTGATGCATATTTCTTGCCTCGCATGGACGATTCCCTCGATGCCCTCTAGGGTGCGTGGTTCTATTCGACCCTCGATTTGCTTTCGGGCTTTTGGCAGTTGCCATTGGATGAGGCCTCCAGACCCAAGACCGCGTTCTGCACACCCCAGGGGCTGTTCCAATTCAATCGGCTCCCTATGGGTCTTCATTTGGCCCTGGCCACCTTTCAACACCTCATGGAATTGGTTTTGGCGGGGCTGCAGTGGGAGTCTTGTTTGATTTACTTGGACGACGTTATCGTTTTTGGACGTACGTTTGACAAACACTTGCAGCGGTTGGAGGCGCTGTTTGTCAAAGTGCGCACTGTGGACTTGAAATTCAAACCTCAGAAATGCCACCTGCTGCAACCATCTGTGAAGTATTTGGGCCACATTGTTAACATGTCAGGTGTGGCCACGGATCCGGAGAAGACTGCTTATGTCCAGACGTGGCCGACTCCTACATCTGTCGCTGAGGTGCGTAGCTTTGTGGGCTTTGCATCGTACTATCGCCGGTTTGTCCGCGATTTTGCGACTATTGCGAAGCTGCTACATGCACTCTCTGCCAAAGGACAAAAATTTTGCTGGGGGAAGGAGGAGCAGGCCGCTTTTGTGGCGCTTCGCACGGCCTTAGCAGATGCGCCACCCTTGGGGTACCAGGATTTCTCGCGGCCGTTCCTCTTCGACACCGACGCCAGTGATACGTGCATTGGGGTCGTCCTGGCTCAGGTTGTCGACGGGGTAGAGCGGGTGGTGGCCTATGATAGCCGCGTTTTATCCCCCACTGAGCAGCGGTACTGTGTGACCAGGAGGGAGCTGCTGGCTATTGTTTTCTTTGTCCAATTATACAGGCCATATCTGTATGGTCGCCGGTTTACCGTCCGGACCGACCATGCAGCCCTGCAATATTCCCTCCGAATTAACCAGCCCTCGGGTCAGCTGTCCCGCTGGCTCGAGGTTCTCCAGGAGTACCCCTTCAATGTCATGCACAAGAAGGGGACTCTGCATGGGAATGCGGACGGCCTTTCCAGGTGGCCCCCAGAGGGCGAGTGTGCCTGCACCCTGGGTTCCAGCCGCTGTAAGGCCCCAGTGGATACCGCAGCCCAGTTGGTTGCATCGGCTGGCGCGGCGCCCTCTCCGAGTGTGGCATTGCCTGGGGATTTTGGTCTGGGACTCCCCCGGGAAGTATGGTCCCAGATGCAGATGGAGGATTCCTCTCTGCTGAGGCTGCGGCGCCGTGTTGGGTCTAAGGGCCGGAGCTCGTCTCCGTCGGCTGCCCCGGTGGTGGTCATACATGACAGCCTCCTCATGCGTTGGGATGCTCAGTTGGAACGATATTGCGTGGTGGTGCCCATTGGCTTACGAGGTAAGTTGACCCGAGCCATTCACGAGAAACTTATGCACCTCGGCTACCACAATACCCTCTTGACCCTTAAACAGAACTACTATTGGCCTGGCGTGGAGGATGATGTGGGTCAGGATCGGGCCCCGCTGCAGTCCATCCAGGTTTTTCGTGTAAATGAGCTCGTGGCACTCGATATTTTGGGACCATTCCCTGCATCCCAACTGGGACACAAATACCTATGGGTATGGGGCGGAATACCTCACACATTGGCCAATGGCGTGTCCCCTGGTGGACCAATTGGCCTCGTCCATCACGGAGGCGTTTGTACAAGGGTATGTTCTCGATAATGGGGTGCCAGAACAGCTCCTAACTGATCGTGGAAGGAAGTTTTCTTCCCGTTTACTCAAGGAGGTCTGTGACCTCCTTGGGATGAAGAAAGTCCGCACCTCGCCCTACCATTCCCAGTCCGACAGGATGGTTGAACGATTGAACTGCACGCTCACGTCCATGTTGTGCCATCACGTGAGCTCGTCCCAATCGGACTGGTACCTGTTCATCCCGGGGGTGCTGGCCGCATACAGGCTAGCTCCTCATGCCTCGATGGGGTTCTCCCCCTTTTTCCTTATGTATGGGAGGGAGCCCGAGCCGCCAGTGCTCATTCAATTGGACCTGGGCACAATCAAGAAGGGGTCATCCGTTCCCCTTCCAATGAAAATCGCGCTGGATCGGCTGTGCGAAGCGCAGCAAGCAGCTTTAGAAAATTCGGCCAGTCGGCAGGCGGCCGCTGAGCGCTTGCCTAAACATCAGGCTGTTGGGTTGCCATGGGAGGAGGGCCAGTTGGCGTTGCTGCACTGCCCTCAGGTACCGGTGGACACGTCCCCTAAATTACATCGGCTATGGCAGGGCCCTGTCGAGGTAGTGGTGTCTGCCGGCATCTGTGCATTCGCATCCGGTTGGGTCGGCACTGCTGGACCGAGCACCCGTCGCGGCTCAACCGGGTGGCGCCGCCCGCCTTCCCTGATTCATTCCCAATTCCGGGACGGCCGGCGGTGGATGCGTCCCACGAGACGGGTCCTCGGGGCAGGGGGAATGTTACTGTCGCCTTGCCCTCCTGTCCTCCTGTGTGTCCCCAGAGCTACCGCTGTTGATACCGCCATCGGCGGGCCTGCCGGGGGAGACCCAGTCTCCATCCGGAACACCGCTGGTTACAGCAGCGGATGCCGCAGGGGGCAGTGGCCCGATGTTGAAGAGCCTGCTGCGCCGCCACCGGGGGAATTACCTATGGCGCCTTGTCCTGGTCAGGGACCATCTGGGCCACAGCGGGACAGTGCAACACTGGCTCCGGCGACTGATGCTGCACGAGGGAGTAGGCCGGCGGTGGGCACATGCTCGAAGGGCAGGCGCATACGCTGACGGACAGCGAAGCCGTCCTCTTCCATCCCGCCCTTGTCGCCACTTGCCGTTCTGGTGGCGTCTATGCCCAGACTTTGTCTTGTGCCGGCTTGCCCTAATGGTCTGTTTCTAGCAGCCGGTCAAGCTTCAACGTTCGGGGGGTTGCGTGCGTTGTGTCATTGTGGCTTCCCGCCAGGGGGGGGGGCGGGGGGGGCACTGTTCACGGAGTAGTTGCAGCCGGGTCAGCTGAGTTTTTTTTACGGGGGAGGGTGATGTTGAGGAGTAGAGTGGTGACGTAATGTCACACTCACCTCAGGAGGAGTGACGTCATGTCCCCTCGAGTATTTGAGGGGGGACCGGTGACATGGACGAGGTCTTCGCCAGGAGCCGGGTTCGTGAGCGGTAGGGAAGTGGGGACCCAGGGTAGGGGAGAAATAGCACCAGGCTAAGGGGCTACTTTACCCGGATGGCCGAGTTGGATGAACCCTCGGTCAGCGCTGTGGGAAAAGCCCATTAGCCTGGGAGGCGTAGGGATTCCCCGTACCCTTTCCCCTGGGGAGATTTAGCTTATCTACAATCTTGTATTATCCCTTCCCCAAAAACTAGGCGAAAGCCCGTAATAACCCGTTTGGCGTCAGCCCCTGCAACGACTGCCTTCGTGTCGTCTTTAACAACACAACAAAAGTACTGTTGAGCGAAGATGTACTCGTTAGTACAATGTCTTCTAGACTCTTCAAGGAAATAATATCCTATAAGCTACGGGCACTTGTTCCACTTTTTGAAATGTATTTGACTAGAAATTGTATCATAAAAATCACCGATTACAGAGCTGAACGTGATACCCCTTTCAGTCTTCCCCCGGTCATTGGTGGCAAGGTAGAGATGTGGCCAATCGGGTGGGGAAATGGGGCACAACGGGCAGGACATTTGTCCGTTACAGGTCAGGTTTTTTTTTATTTAGTTTGTTGTCCTTCCACCACACCTCCAATTAGCACGGTTGGCTACTTACGGTGCAAAAGAAGTTCAGCATATGGGAGAAATTTTTCAGGATTAGTACGACGTGAAACCAGGCAGAGACAACAGAGTGAAAAGAAATATAAATAAATAATAATATGGAACGCTACAGAAATCATGAGAATCTGAGTCTAGTCAGAATCAAGACGTTTCGGGGAAATTATGGATAATTTGTAGTGGGTTTGAGAACACGCATTTGTGCGTGATCATTTGGAGAATATGATGAAGTTGCCTCTATGAAAACCAGCTGACGGCTCTCCCAAAGCGAGTATTCGACAAACTTCCCCAGCTGACTCGCCTAGATCTGCAAAACAACCAGCTCAGTGCCCTTCGAGATGGAGTGTTTGTCCAGCTCGTGAATCTGAAGGAATTGCTGCTGTGCAACAATGAGCTGACAGCTCTCAGCATTGGGATGTTTAACAGCCAGTCTCAGCTGACTGCTTTGAGTCTCAGCACAAACTGGCTCAGAAAAATTCCCGAGGGAGGGTTCATTTGTTCTGTGAATTTGAATGAGTTGCCAATGACTTGAGACTGCAACTCTGTAGCCAGTACCAACACCAATTGCCTTTTGGGGAGAGCCATGCAGCTGGTTTCCGTCCAGATGCAAGATCTCTGTGTCGCCAGAGATCCCATCTGGCACATAGCCCAGACGTTTGTTTTCACAGTTCACCACCTGGCCAGGGCCTCTCCCGTAGTATGTACCATGGAAACATCCGAGTCGTGTTAGCATCTACAGACGCCTCCTTTTCCACACGCAGGTTTCCCAGTTTGGACTCCAACCCGGAGCCACGAGATCAGAGGTGGAGACACGATAACAGTCATCATCATAATATCAGCATGGCCATTATAATCATCATCCATTCATCATCATTCTATTGAAAATTAGAACCAACATCATAATAATCTAAGTGATAAGATACTATCCAAGTGATCATGCCATTATTTTTGGCGTTCGTCATGTAAAAATAACTAAAACACCTCATAAAATCATTATAAAACGATTCTTTTCAACGTTTGACCTTCACGCATTGCTACATCATACTATTACTTTTTACTGGGATATGGTGTAATAAAGGTTTTTGGGTTAGATCGTGTAAGTATAAATGCGTCATAACCCTCCACCACTTGACACAGTCAGTAAGGTTTGTCACATAAACAATGCACCAATTCGTTACGACTTCAGCCCACCGGTGTTTTGGAGAATAAATCCACAACATTTACGATTTAAATATGACGTTTCGCATCATCGGCCAATTTGCTAGGCTGTGTTGGGTGGTGGAAGGTTACGACACATTAATACTTACGCGATCTAACCCAAAAAGCTTTATTATTAATAATATTGGTCACGAAAGCCTACGTATTAAATTGGGATATGGTGAGAAAAATTCCAGTTTTTGAAAGTGCTTGGACATATTTTAAGAACGAATTCCTAAAAATCATTGACAAACATGTCCCCTTAAAAAAGTGTAGAATAATGGGTGACCGTCCACCATGGTTTGATCCGAACATGTCAGAATTAATGAATACTAGATATATAGCCTGAAATAATGCAAACACAATATCAACAAACCTATCTGATTATACTATATCTAGAACACTGAGAAATAGATGTACTTGCCTAGTAGGAAACGCTAAATGTTCATACTATTGTAATATCGTAATTACTACAGGAGACGAGTTGACGGAGGCAGCACGTATTTATTATAACACCCTACAGAAACAGTCAGCTATACAGCCTAGGAACACAGCCTACAGCTACGCGTGCCTGACACCGGCTACGCTCTCAGGTCCTCCGGCTATGTACTTCCTAGAGGAGGCTATCTGACCCGTCCTAGCCAGGGTACGGGTCTCAACCACTGGCCCATCAAACCCGGCCCTGATAAGGACATCGGGCCGCGGGTACCCAGGGTCTCACCACTGAGCCACACAGAGTCCCAGCCCTGATAAGGGCAGCGGGACTAGGGGTCCTAGGGTCCTATGTAGCTTGCTCCGTCTTCATTCTTCACTGGCTCCAACGACTCCCCGAGTGCTCACGCGCACCGCCCTATATAGTCCTCAGCCCCCCCAAAGGGCGGGGCTAGTGCGGACGTCGGTGTAGCCACCCAAGTGCGGACCGTGATGTAGACACCGGCTACGCGATGGCTCGCTACATCCCGGTACGTACCACCTCTACATCACCCCCCTCCGCATAGCTCGCAGCCGGCCCGGCTGCAAAACCCCCCTATGCAATAAGAACACATCCAAAAAGCAGAACCCTGTGTGTGCCCCGTAACAACAATAACACAACAATTAACAACAACAACAACAACACACGAACGCCCCAATAAATAACCCAACCCTCCAACACTCAACAACAAGAACGTATATACAATGTCGAAGAAAAAAATATATATATACATTAAAAAAACGATGTTACGGCGTCCCGTGACCCGTGCCCGCGAGCCCACATGCCCCGTATAAACGGGACATCCAGTCAGTCAAAGGGGGGGCTGATCCAACACGGCAACCTGGCAGATCCGGCCGCATGTCACGAGAAGTGGCGCGATTTAGCGCGAGTCCGCTTGGCCGGTCCGTAATACGGCACAGGACATGCTTGTCCGACAGGCGGCCCCGGTAATCCAGGAAGGCGCAGATCGGGCTCCCCGGATCCGCACATGCTCTGGGGATCCGACTGCTGGCGTTCAGAGGCTGTCAATTCCGAGACACCTGGGAGTGGGTCAGTCAGAGAAATGTGAGGATCAGGCGGTGGCATCCTATTCCCCGAGTCAACGGACACATCACATGCTCGGCCATTTGGACATGAAGGAAAGGTATGTGGCGCCGTGAAAGGTTTCAGTCGGGAGGGGTGAACATACCAATAACGCTTCCCCCACTTAATCTGAACAAATTGGGGCCGCGCAACCCGCACAACCTCGACAGTTTCGGGGACGTTGCCAATGGCGCCTGCGGGCAGTGCAACCAGGCCATATCGCCCGGTTTCCACTCGTGCGTGTGCGTCCGCTGTGCACGCAACTGCTCGTTCGCCATCTGGCGAGATATTGAGTTCAGCGTCGCTGCTTCCCGTGCCTCGGCCAACTTAGCAATGTTAAATTTGATGTGATCAGCCAATTTAGACTTAGCACGGGGTTCGGAAATCCCCAACTGGGCATCCACGGGCGGATCAGCGTCCCGGCCATACATATGTAGAGGTGGTAAGCGCCGGCGTGTAGCGAGTCATCGCGGGGTGGGTGCTTACATCACGGTCTGCATGTGGGTGCTTACATCGCGGTCCGCATTAGCCCCACCTTATATAAGGCAGCGCGCGGGAGCGTTCGAGGCAGTTTACACCAGCGAAGAACGAAGACGGAGAAGCTGCCTAGGACCCCGGGACCCCTAGCCCCGCTGCCCTTATCAGGGCCGGGTCTCTGTGTGGCCCGGTGGTGAGACCCTGGGTACTCATCAGCCCGACGTCCTTATCAGGGCCGGGTTGATGGGCCAGTGGTCGGGACCCGCATCCTTGCTGGGACGGGTCGGGTAGCCGGTGTAGGCTCAGAGCAGTGTAGCCGGTGTAGGCTGAGAGCAGTGTAGCCGGTGTAGGCTCGGAATAGTAACAGTGCAGGCACGCCTTGTGTAGGCTGTATGGTGTCAGTGTTACGTGAGTGAATAATAAAGAGAAGTGCTGCCCCCTTCACTCATCTCCTGCCGGATTACTACGTTACAACTGGTGTCAGAAGTGAAACAGTCTTCCCGGCATGGATACCAGGAAGACTGTGCGTACTCACGATCACGAACAGGAGGACGACCAGGAGGGGCCGGCTCACCAAGCTTCGGGGGGAGAGGCAGAGGGGATGCCGACACTGCAGCTCCCGTCGCAGATGGCCGACACACCGCTCCACTCTCAAGATGGGCTCCGGGATGCACACTCCCGCCTGGCCGAGTTGCTGCTTGCCGCGGCCTCCATTTTGGCGGAGATCACGGCTTCGGGAGGAGATAGAACCGCCGGGAGGGAGGAGAATTGGCGCCAAACGCCGGCTCGCCCCAGCACCGCTCCGCGCGCCAGGGATTGGCGCCAAAATCTTCTTCCCGCCACGGACACTGAAATTGGCGCCAATTTCCCGCCTGGGTTGTCGATTGGCGGGAACCAGGAGCACCACATGGCCGACGACTTCCACGGGCCGCCTCCCACGTCATCGGCATGCGCCGGGTGTTGCCGGGACCAGCCCATGGAAGGGCCCACTGCTGCCAGGTGCGACGGTGCTGCAGGGGGCCTTCTGCAATCAGAGGAAGAGCAGGCGCTTCATCAGCGGCTACCACCGTTGATGGTCTTCCAAGCTGAGGGAGGTGATTGGGGAGCCTTCCAACGAAGGTTCCTCACTCATCAGGAGATGTCGGGGTGGTCCGACGCCACGGCGTTACGTGCGCTTCCGGCGACTCTGGACGACGACGCTCTCGCCACCTTCCGGTCGACTCCGAGGGCCGGGCACTCTACGCTTCAGGCCGCGCTCCGTCTTATGGCCAGGGTCTACGGACCACCGTCGGCCTGCCGCCACCAGTTCTACGCTCGCCGGAAAGGTGACGCTGAAACCCCTCTCGCCTACCGCACTGCACTTCTGGCTTTGGCCGACGCCGCCTTTCCTCGAATGGACGAGGAGGGCAAAGACGCGATGGTCACGGAGCAGCTTCTGGCGTTGGCACAGGACTTGGGGGTTCCTATTAACGCGGCTGATGAAGTGGACATATGCTCGTTGCGGGTTGCTACGAGCATCCATGCACACGAAGTCCTCAAGCGGAAGCGACCCATTGTCTGCGCGTCAGCCTCCGTTCCTGCATCAGCTACGCCACCCTGCGAACCCCAAGACGCTCTACCCCAAGAGGAGGCCTTCGCCACGGCGCGGGCGGACGACTGGAGGTCGGGTGCTCGGTCGCCCCTGCGATCGCCCCGCAAGCTGGAGCAACCGAAAGCAGCGACACTGCTCGTCAGGTGCTACAACTGCGGCCTTCGAGGCCACGTCGCATCTGGGTGCCGGGCTCCACGTCGAGGCGCCACGGGACCTCGTCCGGACGACGCCCAAGGCCACAAGTCGTCCCAACAGCCCCCGGCAAGTCGCGGCACTACACATGCTCGGCCCACTCACACATTACACACGGGTCGCCGTTCCACGGCTGTCAGGTCGTGCGAGTTGGGAAATGCTTCAGTGCGGGGAGGGGGGTTCGTACGGGAACTCGGACTGGGTCAGTGGTCTGAGCTGGCCCATAGGGTCGTAGCCGCATCGGCCGGTTCGTCCGTAGTAGCTGGGTCGATTGACGGGGTTGAGGTGCGGGTTTTGATTGACACAGGGGCGTCGGCAACGGTCATTTCCGACCTTATATATAACATTCTACCTGTTCAATGTCGACCCTTACTCCCGGTAGATGTTCCATGCTATGCGGCGAATGGGGGATCCTTGGGGATTATGGGTCAGATCCGGGCGGCTATTCGCATCGGGGATATTAGGTTATCGGGACATATTTTGGTCTCTTCTTCCCTTGCGGTTCCTTGCTTGTTGGGTACGGATTTTCTGGCTAAAATGCCCATTAAAATACTAATTGACTAGGGTTGCATCGAGCTTCCCTCAGGCCGCCGCATAGCATTCTTGTCTGCCCCTACCAAATTACGCACGGTTTGCGCGACGGTGCGCGCGACGGTTACGCAGACGGTGCGCGTACCCCCGGGATCGCAAATGCTGGTACCCCTACGGTTGCAGAAGCCTTTTGAAGTGGGTACGACGGAGCAGGGAGTACTGTTGGGTCCGTCTAACGCAGCTGTCAGGGGCTTGGATTTGGCGGTGGCTCAGACGGTGGTGCGGGGAGACAGGGACCCTTTCGTGGTGGTTTTGAATGCGGGGTCGCGAGCGGCTGTCATTCCACAGGGTACCGTGCTTGCTCATGCGGCACCGGTGCCTGTGGGTGACCAGCTGATTGCGCAAGTTGATTCTGCTCCTGCCCCGCATCTTAAATCAGGGAGTGATGGGGAGTGGTTGGACTCGCTGTGTGCCGGATCCTGCGACCTGTCTAGCTCACAGTTGGGGGCATTGCGTGGCCTGTTACTTGAATTTTCGGACGTTTTTAGCAAACATAAATATGACATTGGGTGCACTGACCTCTTACGTCACCACATTGACACGGGTGACGCGGCCCCCATTCGGCAAAATCCATTCCGGCTAAGCCCGGCCGAAAAAGAGCATGTTCAATCGGCCGTCTTTGACATGCTGTCTGCCGACATTATTTCGCCCTCATCCAGTCCGTGGGGGGCCCCCATCGTGCTTGTGAAAAAACACGATGGGTCCCTGCGCTTTTGCATCGATTTCCATCGCCTTAATAAGATTTCTGTGGCTGACGCATATCCGCTCCCCAGAATGGACGAATCCCTGGATGCTTTAGCGGGGGCACGATACTTTTCGACGTTAGACCTGCTGTCGGGATTCTGGCAACTGCCCCTTGACGAGGTGTCAAAGCCCAAAACTGCGTTTCGCATGCCTGTCGGCCTGTTTGAGTTCAATCGGTTACCGATGGGACTCCATTCCGCTCCCACCACGTTTCAGAGGTTAATGGAATTGGTTATGTCGGGCCTTCAATGGGATACCTGTTTAATTTACCTGGACGACGTCATCGTTTTCAGTAGAACGTTCGAGGAGCACCTCCAACGGTTGAGGGCAGTGTTCCTCAGGATGCGGTCCGCTAAGTTAAAGTTTAAACCGCAGAAATGCCACCTGCTTCGGGAATCTGTACGGTATTTGGGGCATATCGTCAGCCGTTCGGGGATCTCCACTGATCCCGCTAAGACGCAGTGTGTCGGTTCTTGGCCAACGCCCACTAATGTCGGCGAGGTCCGCAGTTTTATTGGGTTTGCCTCCTATTACCGCCGGTTTGTCGAACGGTTTGCCACCATCGCCAAGCCCCTGCATGCTTTGACGGCGAAAGGTGTTAAGTTTCGTTGGGGACCGGAGGAGGAGGCCGCCTTCTGCTCCCTTCGGGACGCCTTGGTGGGAG
>JAAXLI020001250.1:56847-80796 GCA_014621495.2 Entosphenus tridentatus | reverse complement strand
CCATACCTCTACGGACGACACTTTACGGTTCGTACGGACCATGCGGCGCTTCAATATGCGCTGCGTGACCATGCGGCGCTTCAATATGCGCTGCGTGTCGCCCAGCCTTCGGGTCAGTTATCTCGCTGGTTGGAGGTCCTCCAGGACTACCAGTTTACGACTACTTACCGTAAGGGGGTGCGTCATACAAACGCGGATGCCCTGTCGCGACTGCCACCATGTGCGGAATGTGCATGTCTTTTGGGATCGGGGCGGTGTAAACCTCAAATTTCTGGACCCCCGCCAGCTCTGCTCGCCGCGGCCAATGCGCCACAGTCCGACATACCATTCTCTCCGACGGGCGGGGATTCGTTGCTCTCCGTGTCTCTCGTTGAGTGGGGCCACCTCCAAATGGCCGACGCCTCCCTTCTCACACTGCGCCGCAAAACGGATTGCTCCAGGGAGGGTGCGGTTGGCGTCGACTCATGGCTAATTAAACAGGGCCTCCTTATGAAATGGGACGGTGCGTCCCTACGCCATAGGCTGGTCGTGCCTTCTGATATGCGGGGTAGGGTTGTTCTGGCCGCTCATGAACGTCTGTTGCATTTGGGGTTTCACAAAACGTTCGCTTTGCTCCAGCGTGATTATTATTGGCTGGGCATGGGGAGCGATGTGTCCACCATACTTAAAGGGTGTGTGCAGTGTGCCCAACGAAAACTGCCGCCCATCGTGGCTAATCCGCCATTGCAATCCATTCAGGTCTCGCGCATCAATGAACTTGTTGCGCTGGACATTTTGGGACCATTCCCGGTGACACCTAGGGGAAGCAAGTACCTGCTGGTTGGCGTCGAATATTTCACCCGATGACCCATGGCTTGGCCACTTGCTAACCAATCGGCGGCGGCCGTGGCCGAGGCCTTTGTCCAGGGCTATGTGTTGGACAAAGGTGCCCCGGAACGGTTGCTGACCGACCAGGGAAGAAATTTCTCAGGTGTCCTATTGCGTGAAGTGTGCGACCTTTTGGGTACTAAAAAGGTGCGCACCTTCCCGTACCACCCACAGACAGACGGGATGGTGGAGCGGCTCCATAGAACGATTGTGTCGATGTTGTGCCATCAGGTATGCGAAGCACAGGGGGATTGGGATTTAAAGATTCCGGGTATCCTCGCCGCTTATAGGATGGCTCCCCATGCGGCGACGGGGTATTCTCCCTTCTTTCTCATGTACGGCCGGGAGGCTGATCCACCCGTGGATGCCCAGTTGGGGATTTCTGCACCCCGTGCTAAGTCCAAATTGGCTGATCACATCAAATTTAATATTGCTCGGTTGGCCGAGGCCCGGGAAGCGGCGACACTCAACTCGAGATCTCGCCAGGTGGCGAACGAGCAGTTGCGTGCACGGCGGACATACACGCACGAGTGGAAACCGGGCGAGAAGGCCTGGTTGCACTGTCCGCAGGCTCCGTTGGCAACGTCCCTGAAACTGTTGAGGCCGTTGTGGGGCTCGGTCGAGATTGTGCGGGTTGCACGGCCCCAGTGTGTTCAGATTAAGTGGGGGAAGCGTTGTTGGTATGTTCACCCCTCCCGACTGAAACCATTTACGGCGCCACACACCCTTCCTTCATGTCAGAATGGCCGAGCATGTGATGTGTCCGTTGACTCGGGGAATGGGACGTCACCACCTGATCCTCACATGTCTCTACCTGACCCGCTTCCAGGTGTCTCGGAATTGACGGCCGCTGACCACCGCCAGTCGGATCCCCTCAACAACTACGGATCCGGGGAGGCCAGTCACGGCCCTTCTCGACCGCCGGGGCCGCCGGTCAGACAAACTCGCCCGGTGCCGTATGACGGCCCGGCCAAGCGGACTCACGCCAAATTCACGCCGCTTCTCGTGACGGCGGGGGTCTGGTTGCGCCGGGTCGCGGTTGTGAGTCATGGGACGGCGGTACGTCGGTTGAGTACATATGGTTATTTTTTTCTCTTCTCTCTCTTTTTCTCTCGTTGACACTGTATATGCGTTCTTCTTGCGGGTGTTAAGGGGCTGGGTTATTTATTGGGGCGTTGTGAGGGTGTGCGTTATTCGTGTTCTTGTTGCGTTGTGATTGTTAATTGTTACTTTGTTATTACGGGGCGCACTGTGTTCGGTTGATTATCGGGACTGCATCGTGTTGATTAAGGGGGTTTTTACAGCTGGGCCGGCTGTGAGCTATGTGGTGGGGGGTGATGTAAAGGTGGTAAGTGCCGGCGTGTAGCGAGTCATCGCGGGGCGGGTGCTTACATCACGGTCCGCATGTGGGTGCTTACATTGCGGTCCGCATTAGCCCCGCCTTATATAAGGCGGCGCGCGGGAGCGTTCGAGGCAGTTTACACCAGCGAAGAATGAAGACGGAGAAGCTGCCTAGGACCCCGGGACCCCTAGCCCCGCTGCCCTTATCAGGGCCGGGTCTCTGTGTGGCCCGGTGATGAGACCCTGGGTACTCATCAGCCCGACGTCCTTATCAGGGCCGGGTTGATGGGCCAGTGGTCGGGACCCGCATCCTTGCTGGGACGGGTCAGGTAGCCGGTGTAGGCTCAGAGCAGTGTAGCCGGTGTAGGCTGAGAGCAGTGTAGCCGGTGTAGGCTCAGAGCAGTGTAGCCAGTGTAGGCTCGGAATAGTAACAGTGTAGGCACGCCTTGTGTAGGCTGTATGGTGTCAGTGTTACGTGAGTGAATAATAAAGAGAAGTGCTGCCCCCTTCACTCGTCTCCTGCCGGATTACTACGTTATACATAAGATAGAATGGAGAAAACCCTGTCGCCGCGTGGGGAGCCATCCTGTAAGCGGCGAGGACACCTTGGATCTGTAAGTCCCAGTCCACTTGAGCTTCGCACACCTGATGGCACAACATGGACGTAATCATCCTGTGGAGCCGCTCCACCATCCCATCAGTTTGTGGGTGGTACGGGGAGGTACGCACCTTTTTAGTGCCCAAAAGGTCGCACACCTCCCGTAATAAAACGCCCGAAAAAATGTTCCCCTGGTCGGTCAGCAACCGCTCCGGTGCACCTTTGTCCAAGACATAGCCCTGGACAAAGGCCTCGGCAATGGCCGGAGCCGACTGGTTGGCAAGTGGCCAAGCCATGGGTCATCGAGTGAAATATTCCACGCCAACCAGCAGGTACTTGTTACCCTAGGTGTCACCGGGAAGGGCCCCAAAATATCAAGCGCAACAAGTTCATTGATGCGCAAGACCTGAATAGATTGCAATGGCGGGTTAGCCGCAATGGGAGGCGGTTTCTGTTGGGCGCACTGTACACACCTTTTGAGAATGGTGGACACATCCCTCGCCATACCCGCCAATAGTAATCAAGCTGGAGCAGAGCAAGGGTTTTGTGAAATCCCAAATGTAACAGTCGTTCATGAGCGGCCAGAACAACCCTACCCCGCACAACAGATGGCACAACAAGCCTACAGCGTAGGGACATACCGTCCCAATTCATAAGGAGGCCCTGTTTCACTACCCATGAGTCGACGCCACTTGCCCCCTCATCGGAACCAATCGCCTTGCGACGCAGCGCGAGCAGGGACGCATCGACCATTTGGAGGCGGCCCCACTCAACAAGGGACAATGCGAGCAACGAGTCCCCACCCGTCGGAGAGAAGGGAACCTCAGGTCGCAGTGCATTGGCCGCGGTGACCAGAGCTGCCGGAGGGACGACCGCCTGAGGTTTGCAACGTCCCGATCCCAACAAGCATGCACAATCAGTATGTGGTGACAACCATGACAGGGCATCCGCGTTCGTATGGCACACACCTTTACGGTAAGTAGTCGTGAATTGATATTCCTGGAGGACCTCCAACCATCGGGACAACTGGCCTGATGGCTGGGCAACGCGAAGCGCGTATTGAAGCGCCGCGTGGTCCGTACGGACAGTGAAGTGTCGGCCGTAGAGATGCGGTCAAAATTGTTGGATAAAAACCACAATAGCCAGTAACTCGCGACGGGTCATGCAGTATCTCTGTTCCGCCGGAGACAAAACCCTGCTACCGTAGGCGACAACGCGTTCGACACCCCCGACCACCTGTGAGAGTACTCCACCAATGCCTGTGTTACTGGCATCCGTGTCAAGCAAAAACGGCTCGATGAAATCAGGGTAACACAAGGGCAGAGCACTCACCAAGGCGTCCAGAAGGGAGCGAAAAGCTGCCTCCTCCTCCGGCCCCCAGCGAAACTTCACACCTTTTGCCGTCAAAGTGTACATGGGTTTGGCTATGGTGGCAAACTGTTCGACGAACCGCCGGTAATAGGAGGCAAACCCAATAAAACTACGGATCTCGCTGACCGAAGTGGGCATCGGCCAAGAACTGACAAAATGTGTCTTAGCGGGATCAGTGGAGATCCCCGAACGGCCGACGATGTGCCCAAAGTACCGTACCGATTCCCGGAGTAAGTGGCATTTTTGTGGCTTAAACTTCAATTTGGCGGATTGCATCCTGAGGAACACCGCCCTCAAACGTTGGAGGTGCTCTTCGAACATTCTACTGAAGACGATGACGTCATCCAGGTAAAATAAACAGGTATCCCATTGAAGGCCCGACAAAACCAATTCCATTAACCTCTGGAACGTTGCGGGAACTGAATGGAGCCCCATGGGCAACCGATTGAACTGAAATAGGCCCACAGGTGTCCGAAACGCAGTTTTGGGTTTTGACACCTCGTCAAAGGGCAGTTTCCAGAATCCCGATAGCAGGTCCAATGTGGAAAAATACCGTGCCCCTGCTAAAGCATCCAGGGATTCGTCCATTCTGGGGAGCGGATATGCGTCAGCCACAGAGATCTTATTAAGGCGACGGAAATCAACGCAAAACCGCAGGGACCCATCGTGTTTTTTCACAAGCACGATGGGAGCTCCCCATGGACTGGATGAGGGTGAAATGATGTCGGCCGACAGCATGTCATTAACAGCAGATTGCACATGCTCCTTCTCTGCTGTGCTCAGCCGGAAGGGATTTTGCCGAATAGGGGCGGCGTCACCCGTGTCAATGTGGTGACGTAACAGGTCAGTGCAACCAATATCATATTTATGCTTGCTGAAAACGTCCCAAAATTCGAATAACAGGCCGCGTAATGCCCCCAACTGTGAACTAGACAGGTCACTGGATCCAGAACACAGTGAATCCAACCACCCCTGATCACCCCCCGATTGAAGATGCGGAGCCGGAGCAGTATCAACATGCGCTATCAGTCACTCACCCACGGGTACCGGTGCAGCATGAGCAAGCACAGTCCCCTGTGGAATCACAGCTGCCCGTGGCCCCGCATTTAAAACCACAACGAAGGGGTCTCTGTCTCCCCGCACCACCGTCTGAGCCACCGCCAAATCCAAACCCCTGACAGCTGCGTTAGACGGACCTAACAGTACACCATGCTCCGTCGTACCCACCCCAAAAAGTTTCCGCAAGCGTAGGGGCACCAACATCTGTGACCCCGAGGATCCGCGTACCGTCTGGGTTACCATTGCCTGCACCGTCACACAGGCCGTGCGTAAATTGTTAGGGATGGACAAAAATGCTATGCGGCGGCCCGAGGGGAGCTCGATGCAACCCTGATCAATGAGGATTTTGATCGGCATTATAGCCAGAAAATCTGTTCCCAATAAACATGGGACCCCAGAGATGATGAGACCAAGACAGGTCCCGACAATTTTATATCCCCAATGCAAATAGCGGCCCGGATCTGACCCAGAATACCCAAGGATCCCCCATTTGCCGCATAACATGGAACGTCCACCGGGAGTAAGGGTCGACATTGAATGGGAAGAATATTATAAATAAGTTCGGAAATGATCGTTGCCGACGCTCACTCCGCAGCCCCTCTGCTGCCCCTGTCGCCAGTCTCACTGCTGCTCCTTCGCGTGGCAGCCTCTCCGGCTGCTCCACTCCGCAGCCAGTCTCCCGCAGCTCCACGTGGCACTCGCGTCACGCTCTGCCCTACGTGGCCTCTTACTCTCTCTGCCCTACATGGCCTCTTAGTCGTTACTCTCACTCTGCCCAGCGTGGCCTCCTCCTCGTTTACTCCGTCACAACTCCCGATCCCCTTCCGGTTTCCTCCTTAAATCCTCTCCCCCACGTGACCATAACTCCTCCCTCTCCCACGTGACCCAGACTCCGCCCCCCCTTCATTCCTTGCTCGCATTACACGACCCCCCCCCCCCCCCCCCGTGATGAAAACCCAGCCGACCTCGGCTGCAATAAATAGAATAAAAATAATGCGAGCAACATTACAAGCACCTGGCATCACCGGACAACGGAGAAACAACAACAATAACAAGAACAACAAGAACAGAACACAATCAACGAAAGGTAAGAGATTTTGAATGCGTGCGGGTCGCCGGCCCATCCCGAACGGCCGGCGGCCCCCCCACAGACCGAGAACGCGACGGGGTTTTAAGAACGACGGGATCAAGACCGCCTGCCGCTGGTGGAAGCCCATCAACGCCAAGGTCCCGTTCTCCATTGACCCCCAAGTCCGGGGTCTGCTGCAACCGTGTCTGTAGTGGGGTTGGAGGGGCAGCGGGGTGAAATGACCCCGATGCCATGGTAGGCCCTCCCAGAGCAGGATTCGCCGCATCCGTCAGCGTCACAGCGGGGTCGTCTGTAGAAGGCACGACAGGCGCACTTGCAGGGTCAACAGGCAAAGGCAGAGGTGCGTCGGGCACAACAGACATAGGCAAGGCAACATCAGGAGATGACGCATCAGTCCACGGGGCGACGTAAGGCTTCAACCGAGATGTATGGACGTACCAGCGCCGCGATCCGAACCGAACCCGCGCGGACTGTGGGTTGGGAACCTCAATAAGCGTGACCGGACCCTGCCATGGTTTGTGAAGCTGAGGAGAGGTCCCCGCCCGCACCTGCGGGCAGTGCAGCCAGGCCACGTCCCCCACTTGCCAGGGGCATTCACCCTTTGAACGCCGGGCGCAACGTTCGTTTCGCGCCTGTGTCCTGGCAGTAGCCAATCGGGCCCCCTCCCTTGCCTCGGAGATGCGTTGAACAGTTTCCCGGATGTAATCGGGGAGAGGCTTAGCAGGAACCTTGATCCCCATACCCAACTGTACGGTGACTGGCGGCACATTCTCGCGGCCGTACATGAGAAAAAACGGAGAATACCCCGTGGACGCATGAGGCGTCATTCGATATGCGGAGAGTACCCCAGGAATATGTAAATCCCAATCGGCTTGGTTCTCATCAACCATGTGACACAGCATGGCCGACAGCGTCCGATTAAGCCGTTCCACCATACCATCCGTCTGCGGGTGGTAAGGAGAAGTATGGACCTTCTTGGTCCCCAGAACCGTGTACACTTCCGCCAAAAATTTTGAAGAAAAATTACGGCCCTGATCTGTGAGCAGCCTCTCCGGCGCCCCTTTATCCAGTACATATCCAAATAGAAAGGCGTCCGTAATAGACGCTGCTGACTGGTCGGGTAAGGGCCAAGCCATCGGCCAGCGGGAAAGATATTCAACCCCGACCAGCAGAAATGTATTGCCCCGAGCGGATGTCGGGAAGGGTCCCAAAATGTCCAACGCCACCAATTCGTTAATCCGAGATACTTGTATAGATTGCACCGGCGGCACGTATGGGTTCTTAGGTGGCTTCCACCGAGCACACGTGGGACACGCCCGAACGTGTGCGACGACATCCGTCGTCATGCCGTGCCAGAAGTAGTCTCGCTGCAACGTTAACAGAGTCTTCTGCACTCCGAGATGTAATAACGTCTCGCAGTGCAGAGTCCGAACCAATTCGTAGCGCAAAGACGACGGTACCACCAAACGCTAGCGGTCATGCAACCCCTCTCTCCACATGAGCAACCCATCCCGGAGAGTGGCCCCCGGCGTCCCACCGGACAGCCGTTCCCCCTCTCCCTTCGCAGCCTGACTCCGTAAAGGTTCCAACGAGTTATCCAGCAACTGCTCGCGAATCCATACCGAGCGCGGCAGGTTCAGAACCCCATCGGCCGGTCCTGGGCACACCAGAGCCCCAGGCACCTCGACAGCTGACAAAACAGGCCGAGGGGGTAGCTGAACCGGCGTACACCTATTCGTTCCCGACACGCAAGCGCAAGGGGACCCCTGCGGCAACCTCGACAGCGCGTCAGCGTTGGCGTGACGCGAGCCCTTCCTATATTAAATTTCGATTGAGAATTCCTGCAAGGTTTCCAACCATCGTGCCAATTGGCCCGATGGCTGGTCAACCCTCAGGGCATATTGCAGAGCCGCATGGTCCGTGCGGCAGGGGGTACGCGTCTGCTACGGACACCTTATTCAACTTGCGAAAGTCGACGCAAAATCGCAATTTTCCATCCTTTTTCTTTACAAGGACTACCGGCGCACCCCATGGACTGTTAGACGGGGATATTATGTCGGCCGCCAGCATGTCGTCCACTGCCCCGCGAACATGATCCCGCTCCATCAGACTCAACCGATGCGAGTTCAGCCTAATTGGAGCTACGTCCCCCGTTTCGATGTGGTGGGAAAGCAAGGAGGTGCGTCCCAAGTCAAAATCGTTGGAGCTGAACACGTCGTAATAACGCAGCAACAGCGCGCAAAGCGCAGACCGTTGTTCCCCAGTCAGGGCTGAGGTTTCCCCACACAATTCGGCAACCCAACGATCATCGTGCCCCGTGGGCTCCGAAACACCCCCTATGACGTCCCGGCGGCCCTTCCCGTCATGGGCTGTGAATGCGGTCGTGGCGTGGGCCAAAACCGTTCCAGCCGGCACACTAACATTCTCGCCACTCCCGTTCAGCACTTGCAAAAACGGAAGCTGCCCCGTTCGGACAATAGTTTGTGCCCCCACTAGTGTCGACCCCGCCGTTATAGTTTTTGACGGTGATAACAAAACCCCTGCCGCTCCCTCAATGCCAGGTACTGGTTTACGATATCTTAATGGGATGAGCATCTGCGAACCAGGTGGAACATCAACAGATACTTCGGACAGCGCCTGCACCTGACAAACAGGGGCAGGCTGGCCCCAGGGTGATGGCAAGAACGAAACTTTCTGCCCCCCCGGTAATTCGATACAATTTTGATTTACCCTTATTTGAATTGGCATTTTCGCCAGGAAGTCGGTCCCCAATAAACAGGGCACCGTGAGGGACCTAGAGATTAAAACGGTCCCTGACGCCGACACCCCCCCAATCGATATGTTGGCATCCACCTGCCCCACAATGCCCATACTTCCCCCGTTCGCCGCAATGCAAGAATCGTACACCGGTCGCACCCTCTCCAGCGGAATGCGCAAAAGATGGAAAATGACATCGGAGATAATGGTCGCAGACACACCGGAGTCCACCAAAATGCGCACCTCGACTCCCTGAATAGCACCCGGTACCGTGGACGACCCGGTAGCGGCCGCAACGACCCTCCGCGCCAATTTGTGTCATTGCGTGAGCGAACGACACACATCAAATGGCGGCCTCCCGTTATTAATGACACGCGGACCCCGCGGCGATGGTGATGCATGAGGTGACAGGCCTTGCCGGGTGTCTGGTGCGCACCGACTTGCCTGTCCCAGATGATCCTTTCGCGCGACGTCCGTAGTCGAGACCTCCTGGCGGGGCGGCCCCGGGATGCGGGCCCAGCAGTCCCTGGCGAAGTGACCTTTCCGACCACAGCGAAAGCACTCGATGTCGGTCCGACGCGTGACACTTCCCCTGTCCCAACGCTCCCTCGTCGGCGGCCCCGACCTCGGCCCCGCTCGAGCAAGCCACTGGGCAGAGGCGGCCGTCAACTCCCGCGGCTCCTTGTCGTCAGGAACGTAGAGCGCCTTTTTGGGATCCCACCCCATAGCACCGCCTTCGACGCTGGGACCCCCCGTCCATGCTGACACCTGTTTCCAGCATCGAAGGTTAAATTGAGCGTCCAAGCATTTAGCTGCAGCCCGGGATGTCAATTTGTCATGGCTGCACACCGGCATGGGAATCCCCAAGTCCCTAGATAGTTCGAGCATTTTGCCCAACATAAGGGGTTCCAACAGATCCGGCTCCATATTGGGGTATGCAGCCATCGCTAGCTCCAGAACAGTGCCCCTAAATGCCACCGGCGATTCCTCAGGCGCCCGCTGGCGCTGTACAAATCTCTGATGGGCATCGTCCGGAGGCTCGTACGCATCCGCCATCTCCTCGAAGACCCCCTGTAGCGTCTTCTTCTTGTCAGCCTTTATGGAGCGGAAGAACCTGACGGATTCATCGTCGAGGAGTGTTGGTAGAACTTCCAGGGCCTCCGCGTCCGTTCATTTCGCAGATCGTACAGCCGCACTAAAGCGGCAGGCGAAGGCGCTCCAATCGCCGCCGATGGAGAACTCCTTGATAGTTGTCAAATGATGGCTGCGGGTCCTCACTCCACCGCTCTCCTTTAATGGTGTCTCGTTCGAAGGTGACAAGATGGCGTCGCTCCGCAACGTGTTCAAGATGGCGGCTTCCCGCGGTGGAGAGCGCAAAATGGCGGCTTCCCGCCATTCCTCCGTGTCCACACCCAAAATGGTGTCTTCTTGCCGCGTGGCGGAGAGGGCTGCAGGCGACGGCAAGGCTTCGGCCCGCTGTTCACCTCCGGGCCTCACCGAAATCGTCACCGGCGTTACCAGGTCGCACAACCGAGCCAACATCGTCCTCAGTGCCTCCAGTTGGCCCGCCACCTGTCGCCATCCATCGTCAGCATCCACCCGCGCCGGTGGGCCCGCCGGAGCGGCAACGTCCTGTACGCCCGGGCCGTCGCTTGTTCCTGCGTCGCTTCCCCCCTCCATCATCGGTAGCGCCAACGCTGGAGGGAGATCGTCGTCAGAAGATGCCGCCGAAGATGTAGCAGGAACGCTCTTTTTCTTTCTGAGCCGTTTTGACATGCCGTTTCACTTCCGACACCAGTGAAATAAAGGATTCTCTCGCAGTGTCGA
Source organism: Entosphenus tridentatus (assembly GCA_014621495.2). NCBI lineage: Eukaryota > Metazoa > Chordata > Hyperoartia > Petromyzontiformes > Petromyzontidae > Entosphenus > Entosphenus tridentatus. The sequence continues at coordinate 69,886 of JAAXLI020001250.1, read as the reverse complement.
TCTCCGTTGTCCTTTATTGGGTTCGAGAATCTCCCTCATACGGCATTCGCGCTCAGGCTCGATACTGCGTCTCCTCGTACAGGTTCGCGTCTCCTCGGACGCTCACTTCACAGCCCCGCTGCTGCCCCTGTCGCCAGTCTCACTGCTGCTCCTTCGCGTGGCAGCCTCTCCGGCTGCTCCGCTCCGCAGCCAATCTCCCGGAGCTCCGCGTGGCACTCGCACCATGCTCTGCCCTACGTGGCCTCTTACTCTCTCTGCCCTATGTGGCCTCTTAGTCGTTACTCTCACTCTGCCCAGCGTGGCCTCCTCCTCGTTCACTCCGTCACAACTCCCGATCCCCTTCCGGTTTCCTCCTTAAATCCTCCCCCCACGTGACCATAACTCCTCCCTCTCCCACGTGACCCAGACTCCGCCCCCCCTTCATTCCTTGCTCGCATTACACATGTATATCCGGATGGATCTGCATGGTTTGAACTCACCTTCCCTGACTCGCTGGGACAGGTGACGTCGATAAATGCAGCAATGCTGGAAAATAATGTACCGCCCATAGATCATGATCTCGGGCTGATAAGGACCGAATGGATCCGATTGCAAAAAGATAATGACTCACTGCAGTCTTTTGCTGCATAAATAGCTGAATGTGCTCAAAATGGTCAAGAGGGGGCGCCATTTATGAAATCGCGAGGGCTTTTGATGAGATGGGACCCTAAGATGCAATGTCCATTGTCTATTGGTCCCAACGCCCTTGCGGCAACAGTTGCTATTGGAAGTGCACGCCGAACAACTTATGCACTTGGGCCTCCAGAAAAAATTTTATATGCTGCAAGCTCGATATTTTTGGTCAGGGATGTCGAAATATATACGCAAGTGGGTAAATCGTTGTCAAGATTGTGCAAAAAGGATACCTCCTTTCCAACCCATACAGCCTCCACTGCAGTTGATCGCAGTGTCGAGGGTAAACGAGCTGGTGGCGTTAGATATCCTGGGTCAATTTCCTAAGACAGCTAGAGGAAATAAGTATTTGCTCATCAGGACGGAGCATTGCACGAGCAGGCGCGTTGAATGGCAGCGACCAGACCAAACGGCTGCAACTACAGTAGAAGCATACTCTATACTCTTTGGTTCTTTCGGTAAAGTCACGTAGGTATAAAATAAATTAAATCACGACGTTTCGGGCGCAACACGAGCTTCTGTCATCAGGTGGGACAACCACAGCAAGAAACAATTGCTGAAGTGGGCAAAAGGGCTGCTTGTAACAAGCGGCTATATGGGTAAGAGAGGGGGAGGAGCCAGGGAGGAGAGATAGAGAGGGTGGGGGTGTTGGGTAGGGGGAGGGATTACGAAACGAGCAAGGGAATGCTGGGGGGGAGTGGGCGTGGCTGGGAGGAAGAGGCTGAAGAAACTGGAGATGCGGTTATTAAGGGGGTGGTACATCCGAGTCGCCTTAAACCACATGAAAACCCACCGACACAAGAGGTAATTCAGGTTCAGAAAGGCTGGGTCCAGGGGCGTCGTGACGAATTCTGGGGAGGGAAGCATCCTCCTTGGGGAAATACATTTCCCCGCACTCTCTCTCCCTCTTCTGAGGAATGACCAGAATGAAGACTGCTGCGATGAGGCGCCGGGGAGAATAGTCACCGGGACGAATGTGTCGCTCAACTGCACATACATATTATGGCTTGCAAGAGATAATGGGTGACGATGTTGCGTGTTGTTTTCCTTAAAAGTCCACCGTTAACAGGGTAGCCAACGTGAGTGTTCGAGTAGTTGACCATATCTACAAGGTCCTATGTTATGTGTTCACCCGAAAGTTAAAAGGAATGTATCGCATGTGCCCTGTGTAATATTCCTTGCGCGATAGTCAAAGCCGATGTGAGTAATATTCATCGTAATCTCGCCTTGTAAATACGTTTTCAGGAAATAAAACAATTCCCCTTGAAAATGGAACCTGTGAAGAAGCGTCTTTACACAATTATAGCCCAATCTGAATTATTTCACAAGTTACTAAAATATTTGAAAAAAATACTTATATCATGAATAAACTGCTACGCAAAAAGTCACAATCTCCTACACAGTTAACAGTCTCATTTTCGTGAAGATTACTATACCACAACATAAATGATGGAAGTATTATATTTTTTATTCAGTAACCTGGATGAAGGACACTACTGCCGTGCACTGTTCCCTGTCAAAAGCCCTTGACACTGTTGACCATGATCTTCTACTCTCAAGATTTGATCAACCAAACATTTCAGACAATTAAATAATACCTTTCAGATCATTATCAAAAGGTACATAGTGATAACATCTCGTCCACAACTATTAAAATAACAAAGGGTGTTCCACAAGGTGCTGTGCTGGGTCCAATTCTGTTCTCCTATTTAAACAATCTTGGACTAAACTAATATCGGTTAAATCTCCTAACGAAGTTAAACTGAATCTCTACCAAGATTGCGACTTCATACAATATAATTTGTCATCACAAAATTGCTACTAAATACTTAGAAAACGAGGAGCATGCTCTTTTCTTCAAAGGAAAATTCTATGTCATACCCTTCATCTATTACGGATATGAGAAACAGCATCATTTAACAAACGGAGTGCTTTATATACTTAGGTTTACTAATTAATTCAAAACTTACATTACAACCACATATTGGTTACATCTCAATTAAAATAAAATTAAAGACAGGATTTTTATACAGCACCAAACATTATATCCAGATTATATTGCGCCTGCAAATTGTTGAAGCTTGTTAAACTTTAGTTAATTTAGTAAATTATTCTTTAGAATGTATTAATAGTATACATTTTATGCTGCGTGTCTCATGCTGCTTTGTCCAGTACAGCGCTTTGAGATCCTTGATGAAAAGCGCTATATAAATGTAATTATTATGATCATTCTACCACTTTTTTTACTGTGATGCTGTTTATAAATCAACTACGAATGCATCAGTAAACAGACTAAATGCCCTTCATAATTCTGCTCTTCGATTTACACTGGATGTACCATACAGGACCCACCATTGTAACCTCTACTTAAAATCTAATCCTACATCACTTGATGGAAGAAAAATCTACATTCGGCCCTGTCTATATGTAAAACAATTTTTGCCAAATCTGCGTTATACTTAGCTCATTCATTATACCCATTGTTAAACCCAACAAACATAAGGCGTCTAATTGTCTTTTAATATTCATTGAACAAGAATTGGAATAGGTGACAAAGCCTTTGCCGTTACAGCACCAACATTTTGGAACAACCTTGCTTACTCCCTTAACATTATTTATTTTCCTTCAAAAAAATCCTGAAGCAGACGATTAGTGCTGTATATAGTCACATTTGCAAATGTGATTTGTAACGTTGATCATTACCTGTGTTGTATCGATAGTTCAATGTGGTCTTATCTTGGTGTGGTCAGGGACTGCTTTATTGTTGTTCTAGCTATCTTGCCTAATCTTGATAAATCGGAGATGTATACGCAAAATGCATTCATTATTTACATATATCGTAGCTGGCTTACCATTTTCTCTATATTGCACTCCTCCCGTGTGTTGTATTGTTTGTTGTTGAAGCTTGCTGACACACCCATACTGGACATTTGTAAAAAAAAAAAGCTCATCGGATTCCTCCTGCAGTCTAAATAAAGATTCTGAAGTCTCAACTGCTATTCAATCAATCTCTCTGGCTTCTGTGTATTTGCTATGCAGAAGGGCCATTGACCTACCACGTCATCTATCATATTTTTAAGGCCACAGCAATATTCACCAATGTAAGTTTTTCAAAAGAAACTTTGAACGTAGACTTGGGCAATGCCTCATAGCTACTGAGGAAACTTAATAAACTGCAAGTCTAAGACATAAAATGTATCCATACACTTTACCGACCAATACTTTGATTCATTATTCGTTGCCTTTGTCTTAGATCATATAGGTATAACGTCAAAGTTTAACTGTAACCCTCTACCACCCGACAAACCCAATTACATCAAGATATCACGTGGGCAAACATTCCAATAGATTTCGTTTATCAGCAAAAACCGGAATGTTGATTATTTTATTTGGATACACAATGTTGTCAAATTGTAACTTTTTATATAAAAAACTGGGAGTTCAAGCAATCACAAAACACGCTCGCTTCCTTTTGCCACTGGCATAGTGAACAACACCTTAAAGATCTGTAATAAGAGCCATGTCCGGCTCACGTGGTGATCGGCTCTGCCGGTCCCGCTTTATAGCCAATGAGGGGAGAGCCTGGAAGCATGGCCTCGGCGTGATCACGGCATGTTAGCTAGGGTGATTGGCTCTGCCGGTCTTGGCCTCAGCTAATGGGAAGCCGGGTCAGAGGCGTGGTCACGGGAGTTGATGGGGGGTAATCTGGAATGTTCGACACTGGCTATTCAGGATTGGCTTAAGGGTACCACGTGACCCAGGCATTAAAGAGGGGAGAGAGGGGAGACTCGGGAGCAGACCTGGGTCGAAGAGAGTGAGGGGCCACGTGCGTGCGGGGCTCCGGGTGCCACGTGGGCGGTGCGTCTCCGGTGGCTGTCTGCCCGCTTCCCGTTGCCTGCCAGCAACGGAGAGTGTTTGTGAACTGTGAAAGTGGAAAATAAGGACCGATTCCAGAAGCCGTCTCAAGGAGGTTTATTACAGATCTATAAGCAAGTTTGAAGGCAACGTGACAGCATCAGGTGACATCATTTCCATAAATTCCTACCGCTCATTCCCATTGGGCATTCATAAAGAGAATGTTGTCAGCAGAACGGAGATGGTGAATCCCATAACACTGATGTCTTAATATTTGCAACACAGTTTTCTTATCTTCTAATGTCCCTGTGAATACCTTTAGTTGAAAAGTGTCAGCTTGTCCGATTTTCCTGTTAATGTGCATGTCGGTCCTTTCTCCCCCATGCAATCTGAGTGTGGCTGTTTCGTTTTCATGTGTCGATTTTTTTATTTATAAACGTGTTTTATGAGGGCATCGCTTTGCAAGAGCTCGGATGACTTAATCAATGTATACAGCATCGAATAAAAGTTCTTAAATCAACAAAGTCCATCCACAATAACAATTAACATGTGTTAGTCTTCTTCTTGGTTCTTTCGGTAAAGTCACGTAGAAGGGAAGTAATAAAATAATAAAAATAAAACATAATAAAATTATTATTTCATTACTTCCCTTCTACGTGACTTTACCGAAAGAACCAAGAAGATGAATTCCTGCAGTCACGAAAGCCTTAAATCGAAAAATGTGTTAGTCTATTTCGCGGAATTTGATAAATAGTAGTTCAGCCTGTTAGCTAGCAGTGGATCGGTGGAGCAGATGCAGGTTGGAACTGCAGTTCGGGTGAATTCCACGGTGAATCTTGGGGGAAGGACTCAAGTGGATATTATACAGTGTAGTAGTTACAGGGTTAACCCGTCTGTTACTCTTCTGTACCTTGTTTATTTTAACTTAATCCTCTAATAAAGAATATGAAAAAGTAAGAACATGTATTCAGATGTTCAAACGCCAAATAAAAACCTTTAACATGGAATTATGTCTGAATTATCCACACGTACTTGTGGTGAACATGCAAACAAACATCCTCTGATAATAATCCTCTATATCTGCCTGCTGCAAGCAATTCTTCCTCCAACCCACTTTCTCTCCACCAGGGTCGTATATTAAAGGGTGATCCTCATACAGCAATCGATTTACAAAAGGCTGGAAATTAAGAAATTGATTTGCGTGTTCGTGACTGGAGACTCAGACTCTCCAGTCACTACTAACGGCCAGTGTCTTTTGGGGAGAGCCGCACAGCTGGATTCTCTCCAAACCCAAGAACTCCGTGTTGGCAGGGATCCTGTCTGGCACGGAGCCCAGCCCTTTATTTAGACAGATCACCGCGTGCCCATAGTCCGAGTCGTGGTAGCATCTACAGACGCCTCCTTCACCACACTCGGGGATCCCGGCTTCGGCTCCAACTCAGAGTAACGAGATCAGAGGTGGAACCACGATAACAATTATCATAATAGCAGCATGGCCCTCACAATAATCAACCATCGTTCATTATCCGATTCATAATCAGAACCACTAAAATCAAAACCACCATCACAATCTATCGTCATCAAAATTAAAACGAAAACGGTCTACACGTTAGGTAATTGATTATATAGCTTCAGGGTCTAAACACTGTAAGTGACATGGGGACTACATCACCAACTACAACAAAAATACTCTGGTTTTTTCGGGAAAGTCACGTAGGTATAAAATAAAATTAATTAAATCACGACACTTCGGGCGCAACACAAACGTCCGTCATCAGGTGGGACAGCCACAGCAAGAAGCAATTGCTGAAGTGGGCAAAAGGGCTGTTGTGACAAGAGGCTATATACTGTAGGTAAGAGCGGGGGGAGGAGCAAGGGGGGGGGGATAGGGGGGGGGGGGGGGTAGCGGGAGGGGAGTGCTGCGAGAACGTTCAGAGGATTAGATCACCGATTTTGTGTACTGTACGGAATCGGACCTGGATTTTGTGTTTGTTTAAGATTTTAGAAATATTTTGGTAACACCTGCTATCGTGTATGGTAAAGTGATGGTTTTGATCGGCGTCTCAAGGGGTTGTTTCTCCATGGTTGGAGAAACAGCTTTGCGAATAATGCGGTCCGAGTACCCATTCATCTTGAGGGCCTGGTGTACGTGTTCCAGTTCACTGGCTAGGTGGTATTGATCCAGGTCCGATTCAGTACAGTACACAAAATCCGTGATCTAATCCCATCTGTGAAGGATGTCATTCCTGTCACGCAATATCCTGGAGTCTACAAACTAAGTTGCACCTGTGGTGGGTGTTACATTGGGGAAACGAAATTACATATCTCGGACCGTGTTCGTGAGCAAAAGTCAGATCTGAAACACGGCAGAACCAATACCTCCGCCGTGGCTGACCGTTGCTATAACGCTGTGGGCTCTCATGATTTAGTTTTTCCGAGACCAAGGTACTCTGCAAACCTTTGACCTACTGTCAAACGTTTGTTCATGAAGCCATCCAGATATATAAACATAGACATAACTTCAACCAGGAAGATGGAGCAATCATTGGAAGGATGTTATTAACCAGGTAAAACCTTAACTACTTTATGGTGTTGCCTTCATTTCCGCATCTCTAGCTTATTCAGCCTCCCAGCCCCGCTCACACCCCCCCCCCCCCGCCCAGCATTTTGCCGTGCTCGCCCTTTATTTCCTCTAGCAGCACCCCACTTTCCCTACCCCACACCCCCCTTATAACCGCATCTCCAGTTTCTTCAGCCTCCCACTCCCAAACGGAGTAACGGGAAAAAGAGAAACCCAGCGTGTGAGGGAGCTGTGAATGAGGAACGAATAAATAAAAGACAAAAGACATGGTCTCGTCTGGAGCGGATGTGTAGTGTTGTACAGACGGACTCTTCAACGTCTTTTGTAGCACACACCTTTATTGTCTTCTTAACACTGTCCCTATCACACTGAGGGGTATACGGTCCCCTCACCCGTTCCCCTCAGAAGGTACAAGCCTCCGCTCCCTACAGGCTACTAAATATCCCGTTCTCTGAGTGTCCTCTCTGACGGGTCCTAGGGGATATCTCCCCGACCACTGGTTACACTGAACCCTAGCCCTTATAAGGGCTGGAGGGCTTGGTCCAGGGTCCTAAGCTTCTTCCGTCGTCCTGGGTCTTCGTGTTGCCGAACTCCCCTTGGAGCTCTCAGCGCTCTGGCTTTATACTCGTTCGTGGCCGGGTTGTCCAATCCCCGGCCACCTTGTGGAACCCTGTGATTGGTCGTTCCCAATCTGCTTTTGGATCCCAATTCACCTTCTCTGACCCTGACCGTTTGGTCGCGCGGGAAAACCTTGTTTATGGTCAGCTCTCACAGCTTGTGAGACCCTGACCGTTAGTTTGAGCGGGAACCCTTGTTCATGATCTGCTCTCTCAACCTGTGAACATTGAGCAGTTAACTCTACTACATCACCCTCCCCTTCGGAAGCCTCAGCCGTCCCGGCTGTTACAAGCAGAAAAATCCCCATCAATGAACCAAAGTGTGTGCCAAAACCAACAAGAACAGGAACAGGAACACCCATTATAAATACCCCCCTTCATCAACAATGCAACATATGTACATGGTCAGTATCAATCACAAATAACGACATTCGCGACGCACAACGCACGCAGAAATCCGCTGCCGCAAAAAAAAAAATGATGGGCAATCAAGAAAACCGACGCGATCTAGCCCGTGTGTATTTCGCGGGCCCGTCGTAGGGGATGGGTGCCCTTTCCCGGGCTGCAGGCTGGCCAGGCATCCTGGCAAAAATGTCAGCAGGGGCAGGAGGCCTCTCTGCGGAGACCCTTGGAGCAGACGGGTCAGACAGCCTGGCAAACATGTCGGGCGGGTCAGAAGGTCCCTTTGCAGAGACTCCTGGTGTAGACGGGTCAGGCATCCTGGTAAACATGTTATGTGGGTCCAGAGGCCTTTTCGCAGAGACCCGTGGCTCGCACGGCTCCCTCAGTCCCGCATCATCTGCGGGAGGAATGACACGTCTGCGCTGTGGGTTAGGTACTAACGGGGCGACATCCGGCTCGTCGGGCATACCACACGCTCGGCCCTCGTGTTTTGAGTGTGACGCAGAGCCACGCGGAGCAACAAATGGCTTCAGACGAGAGGGGTGCACGAACCAGCGGCGTCGTCCCCACCGGATTTTAACACATTGTGGGCGAATTATCTCAACCACCTCAACCGGACCTCGCCATGGTTTAAGGAGTTTAGCCGATGTGGACACCGGCACCTGGGGGCAATGAAGCCACGCCATGTCCCCTGGAGCCCACTGATGCACGGACGTGCGAGGGGCCTGCAACCTTGAATTAGCCCGCTGGCGGGAGGCGGAATTTTCTATTGCCGCATCACGAGCCTCAGACAGCTTTTGTAGGTTGAACCGCAAATGGTCAGTGAGCTTCGATGACCGTGGAAGCTGCTCTATCCCAAACCGCACGTCAGCGGGGGGAATGGCCTCTCTGCCATACATTAGGAAAAATGGGGAGAACCCTGTCGCTGCATGTGGCGCCATGCGGTAAGCAGCGAGGACCCCTGGGATCTGCAGGTCCCAGTCTACGTGGGATTCGTCAACCTGATGGCATAGCATAGAGGTGAGGGTTCTATGCAACCGCTCCACCATGCCATCTGTTTGGGGGTGGTAGGGCGAAGTGCGCACCTTTTTAGTGCCCAACAGGCGGCATACCTCACTCAGCAGGGTACTTGAAAAATTTCTTCCCTGATCGGTCAGCAACCGTTCTGGAGCGCCCTTGTCCAGCACATAGCCTTGAACAAAGGCGTCCACCACGGCTGCTGCCGACTGGTTGGGGAGGGCCCAGGCCATAGGCCACCGTGTAAAATACTCCACCCCAACCAGAAGGTACTTGTTACCCCGAGGCGTTGTAGGAAAAGGCCCCAAAATGTCGAGAGCAACCAGCTCGTTGACACGGGATACCGTGATGGGCTGCAGCGGTGGGCATGCCGGCTTCGCTGGAGGTTTACGTTGCGCACATTGGGTGCAGCCCGTTAAAATATCAGTTACGTCGCGAAGCATGCCTGGCCAGTAAAATTGTAATCTTAGCAACCCAATGATTTTGTGCACACCCAGGTGCGACAATCGCTCGTGTGCCGCGTACACAGCCGTACACCGCAAAGCCGATGGCACGACAATTTTGTACTGGCAAGAATCAGCATCCCAATGCATGAGCAGACCGTGGCGCGTGGCAAAAGAGTTCGATTTACTTGAACGTGAGGACGAATCACATGCACGACGACGCAGAGGCAACAACGACGCATCGTTCATTTGGTGCCGACCCCATTCGTTCAAGGTTATCCCCAGCAAGTCGTCACTTGCTGGCGGATTTTCGTGGTCCGCACCCGGCGCAGGATCGGAAGGAAGGGCAGCAGAAACCGTTTCAGGAGGTGCAACCGGGCGTACTATTTGCGGTTTGCACCGGCCAGACCCCGTAAAACAGGCGCATTCTTCTGACGGGAGGCGGGACAGCGCGTCCGCATTATTGCGCTGTGTACCCTTGCGGTAAATGACCATAAAATTGTAGTCCTGGAGGACTTCAAGCCATCGGGATAGCTGGCCAGACGGTTGGTCAATGCGCAAAGCGTATTGTAACGCAGAGTGATCGGAGCGCACAGTAAACCGTTGACCGTATAGGTATGGCCTGTATTGTTGTATAAAGTAAACAATGGCCAGCAGCTCGCGTCGGGTTACGCAATAACGTTGCTCAGCAGGGGACAAAACCCTGCTTCCATAGGCAACCACCCTCTCAACGCCCTCAACGATTTGGGACAATACCCCGCCGATCCCGGTGTTACTGGCATCGGTGTCCAAAATAAAGGGCTTTGCGAAATCGGGGTAAGCCAGGGGCGGTGCTGATACTAGAGCGTTCCGTAAGGAGTCAAATGCGGCCTGTTCCGCGTCTCCCCAATGAAATTTTAGCCCTTTTGCTGTAAGAGCATGTAGTGGCTTGGCGATTGTAGCGAAACCAGCCACAAAGCGTCGGTAATATGATGCGAACCCGATAAAACTGCGAACTTCCCCTGCAGAGGTGGGGGTAGGCCATTGGCTGACACATTTAGTTTTTTCAGGGTCTGTGGAAATACCCGAGCGGCTGACTATGTGGCCTAGATAGCGCACAGACTCACGCAGAAGGTGGCACTTCTGCGGTTTGAATTTGAGGTCCGCAGCTCGCATCTTTTCGAAAACAGCGCGCAACCGTTCAATGTGTTCGTTGAACGTGCGGCCAAAGACGATAACGTCATCAAGATAGATAAGGCATGAGTCCCACTGGAGCCCAGCGAGGACCAGCTCCATGAGCCTCTGAAACGTCGCTGGGGCCGAGTGGAGCCCCATGGGCAATCTATTAAACTCGAAAAGGCCCTGTGGTGTCCGAAAAGCAGTCTTTGGCTTTGACGCTTAGTCGAGGGGGAGTTGCCAAAACCCTGACAGAAGGTCCAAAGTGGAAAAATAACGCGCCCCTGCCAGGGCATCCAATGACTCATCCATACGTGGAAGAGGATATGCATCAGCTACGGAAATTTTATTTAGGCGCCGAAAATCTACACAGAATTGAAGACTGCCATCGTGCTTTTTGACCAGCACTATCGGAGCACTCCAGGGGCTGTTTGAAGGAGAAATGATATCAGCCGCCAGCATGTCGTCAACTGCCCATTTAACATGCTGTTTCTCCGCAGGGCTGAGCCGAAACGGGTTTTGGCGGATAGGGGCAGCGTCACCGGTATCAATATGGTGACGCAGCAGCTTGGTGCAGCTAATATCAAATTGTGATTTGCTGAACACATCCGAGAATTCCCGCAAAAGAGCCCGCAATTTACTCAGCTGTGACTCAGATAAATTTCCGGCATCTGCACAGAGAGCGTCAATCCATCCCTCGTCATTGTCACGAGGGCGAGGCTGCTGACTGTTCGCTATGTGTCCAACAACCCCGATCCCCAGGGGCGCCACTGTCGCATGAGCGAGCACTGTCCCCTGTGGAATGACGGTGTCCGACAGACCGACATTCAAAACTTGTATAAATGGCTCCCTGTCGCCCGCTACAAGAGTCTGTGCGGCCACCAACGAAAAGCTGTTAACTGCTGTGTTGGAGGGTCCCAATAATATGCCATTTACCGAGGCGGTGGGAGCGAGCGGTGTCTTTAACCGTAAGGGTACGCGCATTTGTGCCCCTGGCGGAATGCGTACAGCGCAAGCAGCAAAAGCCTGTACGGAAGCATTTTCCGACCGTAAATGCGTGGCCGCGGGTAAAAATGCCATCCGGCGGCCCGAGGGAAGTTCAATACATCCCCGATCGATAAGGATTTTAATGAGCATTTTGGCAAGAAAATCAGTTCCCAGAAGGCAAGGCACCGCAAGGGAAGAAGACACAAAAACAGGGCCGGCCAATTTAATATCTCCAATGGCAATTTGCGCCCGAATTTGCCCGAGAATCCCCAGGGAACTTCCATTCGCGGCGAAAAACGGAACAGAAACCTTTTCCAGTGATCGACATCGCACGGGCAGTATATTGTAAATCAACTCGGAGATGATAGTGGCCGATGCACCGGTATCAATAAGCACGCGCACCTCTACTCCCTCGATGAAACCAACGACCACCGAGGAACCTGCCGTCGCTGCAACTACTCTATGGGCCAGCTCTGACCACTGCCCGGGTCGCAGTGGTCGCGAAAAGTCGGCCGAACGCCGCGCATCATACGCCGTGTTTCGAGCGGAGTCAATGGTGTATGAGGACCGAGTGTGAGGGGTGCCGCGACTCGCCAGGTCATGCTGCGTTGCTCTGGAAGCTCTGTAGTCCCGGTCTCGGGAACCGGAGGCGCGGTGGCGAGGTGAACGGCAGTCGGAAGGAATGTGGCCTCGGCGGCCACAGTTGAAGCACGTTACATCGCCGCGGGGGAAGGACCGTCCTCGCTCCCGGTCGTCGCGGCGTCTGGTGCGATCCGGTGATCGCTGGGCCGTCGCTCTGAACGTCGAGAAGACTCGATCAGGAGAGCGAGCGTTGTCCCTGCTGGTAGGTCCCACAGTCGTAGCCGATGCAGTGATGGTCTCGTCCTGGTCGAGCATCAAATGCGCATGAATGCTCCGGGCAGCTCGCAGTGAGCACATGTCCTCGTCGTCCACGGCCTGGATGACAAGGCGCAGTCCCCTCGCCATCTCCACCAGCTTTTGTAGGACGAGTGCGTCGATAGCCTCCTCGTCCATGCGGGGGTAAGCCGCTTTTGCCATGGCAAGTAGCGTGGTGCGAAACGCCAATGGTGATTCTTTCGGCCTGCATCGTCTCTGGTAAAACTTGTGGCGCGTGGCGGAAGGAGGTCCGTATACATCGGACAGCCGCTGAAGAGCTGCTTGTAGTGTCGCTCTGTGTCGCTTGGGGATGGAGATGAGTGCCGCGAGAGAGTCGTCGTCCAAGGTGGCTGGCAGTGCACGCAGGGCTTGTGCATCCGACCAGCCCACCATCTCCTGGTGGCTGAGGAAAC